>PVJD01004988.1:0-124292 GCA_004026545.1 Mormoops blainvillei
CTACTCCCTTTGGCTTTGTCCATGGATCCATATGGTCGACATCCTAACCACCCAAGAACTTCAGGGGATATTCCAAGCCAGGAACCACCAAAATACAAAGGAAAACATGGATATTAAGCTTGTCTTATTAAACATCAGGAGGTTATACCTGAAAGACATATATGCATACATATGTGTGCGTATATGTGTGTGTGTATATGTGTGTGTGTGTGTGTGTGTGTGTGTGTGTGTGTGTGTGTGTGTGTGTGTATGAACCTGGGCCAGGTGATTCAGTTGGTTGGAACATTGTACTGTACTCCAAAAGGTTATGAGTTCGATTCCCAGTCAGAGCACATACCTAGGTTGCAGGTTCAATCCTCAGTTGGGGCACATATGGGAGGCAACTGATTGATGCTTCTCTCTCATACCTCTCTTTCCTTCTTCCTTCCTTCCTTCCTTCTTTCCTTCTATCTTCTTTTCTGTCTCACTCTCTCCCTCTTACTTCCTCTATCTCTCAAAAATCAATGAACATATCCTCAGGTGAGGATTAAAAAACAACAATAATAAAATAAAATAAATTTTAAAAGGAAATTAGGGGATAAAGAGCTCAGGACTATATTAAACTAATTTTGATAAGTATATATGTAAGGTGATATAAATTATGTGTATGGTTCCTGTTTATTGGAGCTACTTATGAAGAAATAGTGCTTTCAGAAGCTACATAGTTCACCAGATCAGTCTGGCAAATAAAATGGAAAGCTAAGGTGTCAATATGGTCAATAAAATCTTCAATAAAGCTAGCAATAACTATTACAAGTGAAAGTTACTGAGGATATTTTCTTCCCTGCCCAAAAGATTGTCAGCATTATTTCAAAGCAAAGGGAAGTTACGGAAGGAGGGAGTCAAACAGAGAATTCTGAAGTACATTTTGTAAGATTTTGTACTCTTTGGCATGATTTTTTCCTTTCTGTGGGTGCATCAAAATAACCAATGTCATCAAGCAGCACATTCCAGGAGCGGCTACTCTTCAAACATTTTGGGAAGCATGACATAACCCCAAGAAAACATTTTTCTTTTGTATTTTTGGAATGAGAATGCGGTCTATAAGTTTAGGTCTTTTCAGGAATATCCACTATATTCAGGACACCATCAATAGCAAATGCTAATAGGTGTTTTTTACATCTTCCTAAGACATGATAATAACCAGTTAAAGTTCCAGGAAGCAAAACATTGCAGAACACACTTTGTACCTGGGCAGGCCAAGGTAGAAAGTGGGATTTCTTTTTCCCTTTATGGGCAAGACAACTAGATAAGATCAAATGTGTATAAAAAGTGAGATATGCAATATTCTTAATATAAAGACCATATTGTTAAGTTCTTAGCATACTAGGAGCTCTCAGAAAAGAGGTCAGCTCCACCATTAGCTTCAAGTCCTGAGCCGTGGCTTAGCCCTGGCCACCATGATCCTGGCCACATGATCCATTAAAATTCCCCCCCATCACTGGCCCTTCTGGGGTCTGAGCACAGAGCCAGGTAGATCATCACTCCGACACATGGATTTCTCTCTAATGACCTTCATTCCTACTCCTGGTATAGATAACTATCATTATGTAAAACATCATTGCCCAAAGTATTAGAAACCTTTATGAATTTTCAGATGTTCCCAGGTGTACCCATCTGCCATCACTTTCTAAAGCCCAGACCTGGGATACCTCACACAAGACTGCATAGTTTCTGGAAAGACTGTAGAAAAAGGCTTCCAGGTCAGTCTACTGCTTGTCCTCAGGCATGACCTAAGTATGACTGTGAACACCATCCAACCAAAGTCCCCAGTTGTATCAGGGGTGGAGCAGGTATGGCAGGGCATGGGGTTTTGGGGGCATATTAAGTAGGAAAGATCCAGACATAAACAGCTTACCTCAGGAACAAAAGGAAGAGGAGGATTCAGATAGGAAGATCCCTTTCCCTGAATTGATCCCCAGAACTTTGATCTCCATTCTGTTTCCAGAAGTTATAATATGTTGGGCCACAGACTGCTACCTCAAGAGCTTTTGAACAAGACTGGAGCTCAGAATGGAGGATCCCTTTCTGCAGTTCCACATGCACCATATCCAGTGTGGCATCTGGAGCCCAGCACCATGACAACTTGGTCTGCTGAGCAGCAGGTGACCTGCAGCAAGTAGGAATGTATAGGAGAGCCTACACATTCACGATGAGGTAGTAACCACCAGTGGGCCAATCCTTCTGTCTTGCAGAGCTTCACAAATAATATGTCAGCAACCTGGGTATAAGAATCCTTGGGACTCAAAAATACTGACAGATGACTTAAATTTTACAGGTGACAACACTTCCTTCAGGCTGCCCACTGTCTCATAGTTCACAGAACATTTCTACACATTACTTTATTAAAACAATCTAGAGAGATAGGCACCCCATATGCTCCAGTTTTACCAATGAGTTCCAAGAGAAGTGTCCTCAGTCAGTGAGGACTTAAGGCAGCCTGAATAGAAGGCTATGAGAACACAAACTATGCAGGTGTGCATTGTGGTAGAGCCAGCATAATCACACTTCACCACCAAGAGCTAGTGGATCCAAGATGCAAATTCAAGACTGAGAGAAGACAAGATCCAATTAAAAGCAGCTGAGTTTCCAGGGTCTCTGTGATCACAGTATCTTTTCTTGTAGCTCATTCCTCACCTTCTTCCAGAACATTCTGGTGCCACATATTGCTAATCTGTAGGCTATCCAGGAGTTTCCACAATGTGTTTGCTGTGAGCCACTTCCATGATCTCATATCAGACCAGACACCTGGAAGACCCTGTTACTTATTTATGCACAAGCACAAATGTTATATGAGCTTAAGCTGAGACAATACAAGAGAATTTTCCAGGCTCATGAATCAGCTTAGGTTCACTGGCTTTGTAGAAACAGAAAAGGAAAATTTGGGTTGGGTCAGAGAAAGGTGAGGAGTAAAAACAAGGGTCCCTTGGGAACTCAGGACCCAAAAAGGCCTATATCCTCAATGAAGGTGTGATGTGTCAACTAGTAAGAAAGATTTTAAAAGCTTATCTTTGTCAGCCTTGGGTTAGGTCAGGGTAAAAGGTCTTCCTTCAGAGATGGTAATTCCAAGTTATCTCACCACATGCAAATTTTCATTTGAATTTACTTTACCTACATATCACAGATTCCTGAACACTTGGGAGAAATTAAAGAAAAAGTTGGCTTAAATCATGTTCCTTGGAAGGAAGCCCTGAAATGAGGATCTGTGTGCAGAAAGAAGTCTCTCTAACAGAAGCCAGCTAAATGAAGAGGGGAAGTAGGGCAGGGAAGAGATGAAGGACCATTAAGCTGCACCCTCAGGCCAAGACCCAGTGCCACCTGTCAGTGTCCCTGTGCCATGCAGATAAATTATTCATCTGAGAGGGTCATGCCTGGAAGCCAAGAGCAACCATCTCTCCTCCTGCATCAGCGGTCACAGGCTACAACCCACCCAGGTGGGGACTTAATGCTCAGACAGTTTGACTCTGAGCCTGCAAATGAATAAATAAATAAAACAACTCCCAGAGCCCAAAGGGTTTCACCTCAAGGAGAATAAAGGTGCAGGTTCTGTTGTACTTCAAAGAAACCCCACAGAGGGAGATTCTCTACCTAATGCCCATTGTGCAAGTGAGGAAATACACAAAAAAGTGAAATCATTCTCTAATTTACTCACCCACCAGTGGTAGAACTAGAGTCCTTAACTAGATGTTTAACCAGGTGGTTAAAGATTGAGTGATGAGTAGTGTCTGCCATGTTAAAAACTGATCAACCAAGCTGCAAATGACTCCTGGGGTAAGAGATTGAAAACCCTTTGAGCAACGGTTCTCAAATTCCAAGTTTTATCACCCTAACTTTCTTATAGTTGGAAGGGTTGATATAGAATTACGACTTTATTTTCCAACCAAAAAAGAATCTTCAAAGTAAAAAAAAAACACTCAGAAAAACAAAAAACCTGTATAAGCACCGTTATTCTACTCAAGGAAGTAGATAATAAGCAAAAAAGGGGAGGATATAATTTCAGAATAAAACACAAATGTTTAGATTTAATAAATTTGTATAATGGAGAAATACTATCAAGTTGCCCACATTTTTCTCATTTTCTTTGTCTACTGTCCAGTAAAATGTGGGGGATGACCTGACTTTCTTAAAAAAAAAAAAAAAAAAAAGATAAGAGCATGAAAAAAATCACTTTTCAATACTTCTTTCAATAATGAAAGTTCTAAATAATCTTAATATATGTAGATATGTACAGACCAATGAGCAATTAATATATCTACTATCTGGCTATGTCCTCAAAAGACTTTGTTACAATTTAGGACTATGGAATTTCTTACTTACATTGATCAGCTCTCTAAACTGACTTAGGTCTACTACCACTGCTATAAATTTTTAATTTTAAATTAATATTTTACTTAATGTTAGAATCTGCCATTTTCTCCAAATGTACTTTCTTCCTAAGAATAGGTATGGGCTAGGAATCAGGTTGCCTATATATCTGGTACATTGCACTTAACACATTGGTAAACAATGGTAAAGAACATGGACAGTTTGCAACCAGAAAACGTATACATAGCCAAAAATATAGAAAAAATGTTCAACTTCATTAATAAACAGAAATTAGAGGATAAACTAATTAATTATCAAATTTGCTCAGTTATTAATCTACTATTAGAAATGGTGTCAAAAATACAATTTGTGAATATAAATTGGCTATCATTTTAGATATAACTATCAATTTTGTACATATCCTTTTACCAAGTAATTATCTTTCTCAAAATCTATTTTAGAGAAATACTTACAGATGTGCCCTAATATACTTGTATTCAGATATTTCTTTTCCTGTTGCTTAATTTTTTTAAAGTAGAAATGACCTATATGGCCCTTAATAGAAAGCTGGCTGAATAAATTATGATATATCCATATGTCAGAAATTTATATACTGACTAAGAAACAGGATGAATTGTTATGAAACTATATCCAAAATATTTCAGGTTAACAGAAAAGTAAATTCCCAGGATAAATATTGTTTAATCCAATTTCTGTTAAAACACTAAAACAAAAATACTGAACTACACACACAAACACACACACCATAAAGGTAAGGCTTGAAAAATGCACAGAAGTTTTACCATGGACTTGTACAAAGTAATTCATAGAAACCTTCAATTTTAATTTTTTATGTTTATACTGTTTAATGATTTACAAACCATGAACTCATATGTTACTGAATGATGGATGAAAATTTTAAAACATTAACATAATTGTGAATGGCTAAGGGTAAATTTTACAAGACATTTGGAGGAAATTTATGAGAAAAATTTTGACTGAGAGACATTTAAAAAAGTATGAATTAATAGAGTTACATGATGATCTCGAACAAAAACACTCAAGATTATAAAATTATGTGTTTTTAATTGATCTAGAAATTTAATGCAATTTAAATCAAGAACCTAATGGGATTTTTTGGACATTGGCAAAGTAATGTTACCATTCCTCTAAAAGGTAAAAATTAGTATGAGATGAGAAAAAATTTTAAAGAATTGAATAATGAGAAAACATTAACTATACTAGAAAAAACAAAAGCTTAATAGAACAGAATAGAAAGTCTAAATAAGACCACATGTTATGTGTTTTGTAGATTTTTGAGTTAAAAATTTCTTTTTATATTAAGGTATTTGAAAATTAATTTGTATATTTGACTAAAAATTAAAGATAGGTCCCTTCTTTCATTTCACTGAGACAAATATGGGACAACTATGATTTAAATATAAAGATTACTGTATGTATATGTGGGTGAAATGCATGCAATTATTTGTATCATATTATTTAGGGAAAGTCTTCCAGAATCTAAACAAAAGACAAATCAGGAAGGAAAAGTTCCTAGATAACATGTTAAAATATAAAAATGTTATATACCATTATGGAATTTAAAAGGCTATTACATTACAAAATGAAGGACCAAATTCTAAAGTTAAGGAGCTATAACAAATGAACAAAATAAAGAAATATGCTCTTGCTCTCCTGCTCCCCAGAAGTATCTGGGAACCTCTGAGGCCACTCCCTAAACAACTGTCCTGCCCACCACATGTCTTACAGAATACAGAAGTCTCTGTGGGGATCTCCAGAACCACAATAACACTAACCTGAGCCCAAAGCAACTGGAGGCCTGGGCTGCTGTTACAGAAAGGAACAGAGTAGGCTGCCCAAGAAGTATGTGGGAGTGGGAAAACTGAGCATCAGAGGAGGGAGCCTAAACATGGGCAACCAAGGGAATCAGGACCACCTCTAGAGCAAACTCCACTGCAATGCAACCCCAGGAGCATGTGACCTTCGATGTGGAGCACAACAATGCACTGGAAACAGTGCCATCTCAGAGTAGGAAAGTACACTTTAGTAAGACACAGATGTGCCCACCATGACAAAAAGATTCATCAACTCAACCACTTTTCAGTTAAGACCTTATCTTTGTTAATAAACACATTAAAGAAAGTAAGAAAAGAAGCCCCAGACTAGGGGAATTTAGTTGCTACACATATAAATCACAGGTTTAGAACAGTACGCAAATCAACAAGGACAAGACAAACAACCCAATAGGAAACTAGGTGAAAGATATGCTCGGACGCTTCACAGAAAACATTTATGGTTGATAATGTACATTCAATGCAAACATAGACTACAAAGATATGGAAACTTTATACAGCCATCTGATTGGCAAACATTAAGGAATGTGAAAATGCCAAGAATTGCAGAGGCTATGGATTTCTTATTATTGCTGCGAGGAGTTTGAATTAGCACACTGCTTTGGAAAACAATTTGGCACTGTCTTATAAAGTTGAATAGATGTATCTTCTGAATGAGCAATACCATTTTTGGGTATATACTCCAGAATCTTTTGCCCAATTACATACATTAAAATATTCATGTAAGGACTCATTATAATAGCCCAAAACTGGAAACCACTTAAATGCATATAGAAGGTAATAAATTGTTTATATTTACACAATGAATTATTATGCAACACTGAACATCGGTTAACTGACATGTTGCTTGAGAAAAAGGAATTCTTGGAAGACTATCCCAGGTGATATCCTTTCTTAAAGATGTAACAAAAAGGACAGAGCAACACCATGTTGTTCTGCATACATTTATATGTTATACAACTTCAAACAGAAAAGGAAATAGAATAATAAATGCAAAGTCAGACTACTGTTTAACTCTGAAGGAGGCAAGGGGTTGGAGTGGGTAGATGCCCACAGAGAGATGGAAGTTAAATACATGCCTCAGTCAAGTTGAGTACTGGGGACCTGGATTTTCATATATTATTAAAAATCCCTCTCACACACATACATATATACATACAATAATAGAAAAAGAGGAATGGGTCAACAGTGAGCAGGCATTATGATTAATGTAGTTTCTTGTAACTGAGGACAATGGGGGCATTATAACAGGTAATTAACAAAATCAAAATTATGAAGTACCAAAGATATGTAAGATATTCTAAAAGATTAATTTCACTGCTTACCAAAGAATTGGAAATTAAGACAAAAATATTTGTCTTTTGGAAAAAAATAAAAATCAATGTTGATAAGATGCCAAATTAGTAGGAATATAAATTTGTAGAGATTTCTGTAAGACCATTGTGATTGCATTTTTAAGAATTTACTGGAAGGAAATATTTAAGAAATTTTTCAAGAATACTTTATATATTCTAGAATATTCATTTTCTTTTTAAATACAGAACATATCTAATAATTTTGGATTCATTAATTCAATTTTAGCATATCTATAGATAAAAATAACTAATATTGGAACTTTTTGGTATGTAATTTTTATCCAAATAAATAAATATACTCAAAAGGCTTAAATTAGCTTTATATAGTTATCTCATTGGTAGAATTGGGGGTAACATTTTTAAATTTTTACTTACTTTATTTCACTCTAATAAGCATAATATTACTTGTTCTACTAAAAATATAAATTTTTAAATATCATTTCTACTTTTAAAAGGATAATCTTGGAACAAAACCAGCTAGCAAACAACTAACAATATCATGGCTCTCTCCAGTAATTAAGGAAGATTTGATGACAAATCTAAGGTGGAAAAGCCTAGACATGACTGGGAATTCACTTCTTCATCTAAAGGGCCTCTTTTCAGCAAGAAAAAATGAATCAAATAATTTCCCATAAGTGTTATTAGAGCAGAAAAAATACAATAAAAGTAAGTGTCCAGGAGCCTGAACTGTTCTCAGTATCTATAAGATACTCAAATGACAACACAGTGGCCCGGTAGTATGGACTCTCAGAGTTTTATCAGTGACGTTGTATTAGTAAAGTCCCAGCAGGATCTGAGAGGACTTTTACTTATTCGTGATTTGGGATGAAGACCTATATTTTTCGCCATATTTTCTTCTGCTGTATAACAGAGCTGTAAAATCTTTCTTCCCTGTCGTTCACTGAGTGTAGCATAAATGATAATCACTAAATTACTCAATGTGTGATTGCAAGGGAGTGAATCTTCCAAAACAAGCAGAAACTAAGAACTATATTGGCATAATCACCATAAGTGCCCCTAAAACATTATTTTAAAGAACAAGCATTTTTAAAAAGGTCAACTTTCACATAGAAAATGATTAAACTTGCTTTCAATGTTATTGTATCAAAAGTTACTAAATTAGAACAGCCAACTTCCAAGATGGGCCCATGATCCCCATTCTCTCCTGGTATTTACACTCTCATGGAGCCATTCCTACCTTGTAACAAGGTTGGTCTGTGTGATCAGTAGAATGTGGCAGAAGTGATTCATGTCACTTCCCATAATATGTCATCAGAGACTCTGTACTTCATCTTGTCTACTCTGTCTCACTCTCTGTGCCCTGTCTCTTTCTTGAGCACACTGGAGAAATCCAGCTATTATGTCATCATCAACTCTATGGAGAGGTCATGTGGAGATGAACAAAACTTCCAGTCAACTGCCAGTTCATTGGGTCTTGGAAGAACAGCCTACAGCCCAGGGAAGTCAGATGACTACAGCCATGTCCACCTCTCAGCTATAATCTCCTAAGAGATGATGAGCCAGAATGACCAAGGTAAACCATTCACCTTTGGGACAACATTAAATTACAAATATTTGTTGTTTTCTTCTATAAATTGTTAAGATAATTTGTTATGAGAGAACAGAAATATAATATGTTTTCCCATGTAAGTCTGAAATTGTTTTGAATTAATATGTTTCAACAACATATTCCCATGTTTTGGCATTAGTTTGTAAAAAACAGTTGAAAAGAAAAAAGTTGCAGTATGCTTACATAAAAATTATCAATTTTGTTAAGATGTCTTACAACTGAACAAGATTTTTGGGGTTTTTTTTCTACAGGTATAATATGTAAAAACCTCTGTGCTAAATGAGTTTTTAAATTCAATAATTTAAAACTTATTATTATCATCAGAGGGATAAAGCAGGAAATAGAAAAACAGTTCCTCTTTAATAAATATCAATTAAGCAGAAATGTTAAAATTTTAAATTATTAAATTGTCTTAAAGTGTGAAATGTATTTAGTCTATTTATTCACTCAATCTGATGATTTAAAAAAATGTCATTGCCAGTGCAGTTGGGAAAGAAAAAAATAACATGAAACAAAGGAATGGCACTACTCACAGAGGGCATGACTTCCGGTATAGCAAATCCCAGAGAAGTTATCTAAAAGCTACAAGGATGAGCTTAGCAAGATCACAGAATACTGGAAAACATACAAAAAAATCAATCATTTTCCTAAATACCAGCAACAAGTAGTTGGAAATTGATGTGTTTTAAAATAAAAGCATCATTAACAATAACACCAAAAAAATACTTAGGTATAAATCCTCCAAAATATGTTTAAGAGCTCTTGATTATAAACTAGAAAATATTGATCAAAGAAAACATAAATTAATGAAAAGATGTATTGTGTATACGGATTGGAAGATTCAATATTGTAAGACATCAATTCTCCCCAAATTGATCTATAAGATCCAAGGCAATCCCAATCAAAATCTCAGAAGGCTTTCTTGTACATAATCTTAAAGTGATTCTAAGATTTACATGGAAAGAAAAATCAACTGTAAAAAGAAGAAATTTGGAGGACTCATACTACCCAATTTCAAGATTTCAAGATTTAATTCAAGTTAAGGCAATCAGGATGCTGATAAAAGGAAGGAGACATAGAAAAATGGAACAGAACAGAGTCTGAAGAGAACCATGCAATATAGTCAAATTATTGACAAAGATGCCACTACAATTGAGTAAAGAAATGATGGTGTTTTAAACAAATGATGCAGGAATAAATGAATGTCCATATGTGAGAAAATTACCCTAACCCTACATAAAAAAAAGATGGTATATATACATGTAAAATGATAACAGTAAAACTCCTAGAAGAAAACATACAAGAAAAGTCTTCAAGACCTTGGGTTAAGAAGCTTTTAGATGTGACACCAAAAGCACAAAACACTAAAGAAGGAAAATTGAAAATATTGGGCTATATTGCCAAAAGTAAAAATTTTTCTTTATTAAAGACATGAAAGAGAATGAAGAAACAAGTCACAGATCCCCAGAAAAATATTTGTAAATCACATTTGTGACCAAAGACTTACATCCAAAATATATTTTTAACTGACAAAACTCAACAAGAAAACAACCTCATAAATCAAATTGAGCAAAACATCTGAACAGATACTTCCCCCAAAAATATATATGAGGGCAAAGAAGTAAACAGAAAGATATTCAGCATCCTAGTGATTAAGAGAACACAAATTAAATTAAAACAAGGTACCAAAACATTAGAATAGCTAATTTAAAAAAATACTAATGACACCAAGGGCTGACAAGGGTGTGGAGCAACTGGAGTTCTCATACAATGTTTGTGGGAATGAAAAATAACATAGGCAACTCTGGAAAACATCAGCAATTTCCTATAAAATTAAACTTACATTAATTACATGGCCGAATAAACCCTCTCTGAGGTATTGGCCAAATAGAAGTGAAAACTCATGTTGACACAAAAATTGTACAAGATGTTATAGGAGCTTTAATCATAAGTGGCAATAGCTAAAAACAAACCAGATGCCCTTCAGCTGTTCAGTAGATAAACTGGCATACCCATACAATGGAATATTATCCTACAACAGGATCAGACTATTGAGTCACACAATGACACAGATGAACCTTAAATGAATTTGGCTAAGTCAGACACAAAAGGCTACATATTTTCTGATTCCATTTACACACCATCTCTAAAAAGCAAAATTGTGCTTCAGAAAACAAAGCAATAATTATCAGGGTTGGGCATAGGTAAGAATTTATTACAAAGGGCAGCACAGAGAGTTTGGGTAAGAGAACAGTTTTGTGTCATTACTTGAGTGGTAGATTCATAACTCTGCATTGATGGAAATCTATAAAGTTTAGTTGCAAACAGTGAATTTTACTATTTGTAAATTAAGAGCATAAGTGAGAATCTGGGGTGTCAGAAATGGAATTCAGAAATGTAATCCAATTGATAACAGGGAAAAAATGCTAAAGCTTTAAGTCCACAAAATTTTACATATTCTTTCCCAGTAGCCAATTATTCCAGGTGGTAGAGCCTATCACCCCAGCCATGAAGTGAAACACCAGGAGATACACCCATAATGAGAATTTCTCCCCAAGCATATTTCCTTCCTCAAGGCATGAGCTATCCTATGTGTGGGATGCTTACCCAATATAGAAATCATTCACCAACTTTACAATTCTTCAGAGGTAATATAATGCAATATATAACTGCTGAGCTTTTTCTTCCTGATGAAGTTTGAGAAAAGTCTAAAGACTAAAACAGACACTAAATATTACAGCTTTAGATATACCTCTGTGTCTCTAAGCATGAAAGAAAGTAGCTCTGTGCTTCATTGTGCACCAACCTTGGCTAAATAAAGCAGGACATTCGTGAAGGGATAAGGGTGAGTGTGTGGACCAGGCTGCATATTCAGGAAGTACTGAGAATGTCCATGGGTCATAAGCAGAATGCAAACCATCTTCTCCAAACATCAGGCAGATTGTAAAATATGATTGACTCAGCAACACATTCAGCCCTTAAAATAATTTGCCACTAGTGTAGAGCTTTTAATACAGCAACAATATTGCTATGTCTTGTGATGGCTCCAAAACTTTGTCTCAAAAGGGAAACATAATTATATATTTTCTTTGCCATGTCAACAATTTGATGAATCTATTACCATCTAAAAGCTGGACATGTCAGACCTGACTCATATGGTTCAGTGGATATGGTCTGTGAACTGAAAGGTCACTGGTTGGTTCAGCTCCCTGTTAAGGTACATGCCTGGGTTGCAGGCCAGGTCCCCAGTGGAGGATGTGTGGGCAACCAGTTGATGGTCCTCTCACACATCAATGTTTCTCTCCATCTCTTTCCCCATCCCTTGCCCTCTCTCTAAAAAGAAATAAATAAAATCTTAAAAAAAAAAAAAAGCTGGACATATCAGTACATTAGCATTACTGTTTGTAATGGCATAGGTCAGTCCCAGAGAACTGCTTATAGAAAGCTTGTAGAGTATAAATTGTTTTATTTTTCAAGTTGTTGTGTACTTTATGCAGAATTTTATGGATTAACCCTTTTAAATAACTGGCATTAGAGAAAAGAAAATTTTTACATTTAAAATAGAGGAGAGCAATAAAGACAGTTTACTTTTAAGGAACAAACTTGTGAGATAGAATATATGTGAGGTTGTGTGTGTGTGTATGCACACATGTATGTATATGTTTGAAAAACATAGCAAGAGCAAAAAAATAAAGAAGTAAGAACTATAAACTACTCTAGCCATCTAAATCAGAAGAAATATTTCTCATCTTCTACTGAAGTCATCTCAATTCCACACATGAATATACACCACACTAACCGAAATATCCTTAACTTAAGCACACTTTTTATTTGTGATGTTTAATTTTATATGTAAACTTGAGTAGGTCATGGTGCCTAGATATTTGGTTGTGTCAGTCAGGGGGTTTCAGAGACAGATTAATGCTTTGGTCAGTAGATTGAGTGAAGCACATTGTCCATCCCAATTGGATGGGCATCATCCAATTCTCTGTCTGGACATGATCACCTGCCCTCTGACTGCATTCAGGCCTCTGGACTCAGGAGAACTATACCTGCTGTCCTGGGTCCCTCGTCTGCAGATAACAGGTCCTGGAACTTGCCAGCCTCCATAGCTACATGAGCCCATTCCTCATAACAAATCTCTTTGTTTATGTGACTTCTGTGTGCTCTGTTTCTCTGGAGAACCCTGATGTGAAGTTTCCTGAACCTTGCTTTAACCATTCAAAAAGCAGGGAGTATTTACCACAGTGTGAACATAAAAGAAATACAGGGTTCTGGACACACAGCTAGTTCTTAACCCCACAGACCCCAACACATGGTCCTGTGTGTACATGAGATGTTCCTGCTTTATGTTGATTGGTTTGGTTTTGTTCCTGTTGTGCTGAGTGTATGTATGAATAAAGGTGGTTATGAAAGTGAAAGCCCCAATCCCTCACATACTGTTGGGATAAAAATTTAAAGAACTAGAAAATTTCTCAGTAATCCTTTGGGTGTATTTTATAGAGACCATGAATGCGAGGAAGAGAAAAAGTCTCATTCTGAATTGAGAAGTATGGTTATTCCCTTATAATAGTATTGAACCCATAGTTGAAACACCAATAAAAATATATTCCTACTAGAGATTAAAAATATCAGGTAGAATTAAATTTGGAAATGTAGTCCATTCACTTTCACAATGTACCTAAGATCCCAGCTAGTAAAAAATTAACAATAGAGCCTAGGAAATGTAAAACTCTGCCATAAAGAAACAAAATATTTCAAAGTTAAAATATTTACAAGATCCAATATTCTGCAAATGCAGCAATAACTATATACCCTGACTATCTCAGTCAAAAGTACTGATATGATTCATGGGAGATTTTTAAGTCAACGACAAAACTCAATAACAATATCAAACAGTAATGGTAAGATACCCAGGCGTTATCTGTAAATTGTTAAATGTCTGGGGTTTAAACACTTGTTCGTGGCAACCACTGACAGACAACCAGATGTCTTTCTAATGGGTAACATCTGTTTTTTTACCTTTTCACCAAGCAGAGCACCAACTATAAACCAAGTATTTTGTCAATTGATGGGACCCTAAAAATGACCGATATTGACTAAATGGGAAGGACAGATAATAAATGTATTAAAATATAATGTGAAAATAACCATTCAACAATATATGTAACTCAACCCATTGTGCTTTATGCCTTAAATTTGTACAGTGATGAAGTCAATCATTTCTCTGTAAAACTGGAAAATAGTCATGGAATTACTTTAGGTGCTATAATAGCAGTGAAAAGAAATAGACTTGAAACATTAGTAGATATTTACCAGCAAGTATTTTAGAATTAAAATTGGTAATTATAATTAAATCGTAGTATAAGAACAAATAGTAAATTCAAGGACAAGTTATCATTTACCTGATACAGTGTTTCATGTTCAGTGTTATGTACTTTCCAAAGGCTTTCTTTCCTCCTCCTCAGAATTCTATGATGTACTGTTACCTTGCTTGTCCTCATTTAATAGGATAGGGGCTGGGGCAGGTGCTCTCATGAAGCTGCATAGTTATTTTTTATGTTTATTTTTATTCATTTATTTTGTATTTTATTTATTTCCATTAACATTTATCCCTCTTATTCTGTCCTCCCCCCTCCACAATCACCACCCTGTTGTCTATGTCCATGAGTCCTTTTTCATTTTTACTCAATCCCTCCTGCCCCTAACCCTCTTCCCCATAGCAGTCCATCCTGCTCTCCATCCATGAGTCTGTCTCTATTTTGCTTGTTAGCTCAGTTTGTTCATTACACTCCAAATATGACTGAAATCATATGGTATTTGTCTTTCTCTGACTGGCTTATTTCACTTAGCATAACATTCTCTATGGCCATCTATACTGCCAAAAAGGCTAAAAATTTCTTCATTTTTACAACCAAGTAGTATTCTGTTGTGTAAATGCCCCATAGTTGTTTTATCCACTCATCTGTTGATGAATACTTGGACTGCTTCCATACCTTGACCATAGTAAATAACACTTCACTGAATTTAGGGGTGGCTATGCTCTTCCAAATTAATGTTTGGGGTTCCTTAGGATATGTTCCCAGAAGTGGGATTGCTGGGTCAAAAGACAAATCCATTTTTAATTTTTTGAGGTATCTCCATACTGCCTTCCACAGTTCTGCACCTATCTGCATTCCCACCAACAGTACAAAAGGGTTCACTTTTCTCCACATCTTCACCAACATTGTTGTTTGTTGATTTCTTGATGATAACATTCTGACTGGTGTGAGGTGATATCTCATTGTGGTTTTAATTTACATTTATTTGATGATTAGTGACGTTGAGCATCTTTTCACATGTCTGTTGTCCATCTGTATGTCTTCTTTGGAGAGGTGTCTGTTAAGCTTCTTTGCCCATTTTTTAATTGGATTCTTTGTTTTTTGGGGGGAGCTGCATAGTATTAAGGGGTACAGCCAATGTTTTAACCAGGGAAGAACTAAACCTTGGGTTTATTGCTACACCATGTCATTTCTACTGTTTAAGTTCAATTCCACCATAATCACATTAAGTAATAGATAGATTAAGAAAGAACTCTGGAAAGGATATAGAAGTTGCATAATGAAAGCCTCACAGGGAGTTTCAATGTTCAAACAGCATACCTGAACCCTGACAACTACAGGAGTAGTCAATTTTTAAAAGTTAGGCAACCTGTCTAAAAACACATTGCTGATCGTGTGGCCTGCTCTGTGACAGGACTGAGTCCCACCTTCCCGCAGTGCAACTGTCAGAGTTCTGAAATCTGCAAGTACCTCCAGAGTTCCCTGTTTCAGCTTTTCATCCAGCTGAGTGGTAAGTATGTATCACAGATACATGTGGGCAAATGACGACAAGTCTAAACACAGGTGTTTCAAGTGAGAACTGAGCAAACATAGTAAACTCTGAACCCTCAATAAAAATGACCTTGCAGTGACTGAATAACTTATGACATTTAAAGTGTGAAGTCCCAAAGAAAGCACTCAATTTCAAAAACAGTCAGTTTAGTCCTGAAATCAGACTTAATTCCAAGGAACACTTCTCATTTCCTCTAAAACCGTCATTCTTGCAAGAAGAGGTACTTTACAAGAAAGTATAAAAAGTACTTCATTCACCATCTCAAAAAGTATACCAGCAAATGATCACAACATTCTCATTCACCTTCTTCATGATTCTGTGAAGTTTGAGCAGCAGCCACTGAATATATCCCTAGGGCCAGGCTGTTTAGTGCAGAGGTTTAAAGGTCAATTAGAGCTTCTGAGCTCAAAGAGCATCCAATCTTGCAGAAACAGAAGGACAAGAACATGAATCATTATGAGACAAAACAATGCAATCACAAGAGAGAAGAAAGCATGAGGCAATTATAAATGGTTTCTTAAAGACACTAATCTCACTAGGGTGTTGAAGGATTCATGGATTTCCTCCTATAAAGACCAGGGGTGGGGAGAGCTCAGATGCATCCAGGCTGAACAGAGTGGGAGCCAAGAGGAAAGCTGGAAACAGGAATGTGAAGTTTGTTGGACTGTATGGTCAGTCACTGAAGGTCAGCGCACCTCGCAGTATATGATGACAACTGCACATCAGGAGGGTGGTTTGACATCCATGAGGAGGCCAGGCTGGAGGAATGAAGACAGTAGCTCACTAAGCAGCCCAAGCAAGTACTCCTGGGGACCAAACTTGGGTGGAGAAAGCCTTCAACATGGCCACTAAATTAAATGACCATTAAATCTGAAGGTATGAGTAAAACTATCTGTACCATTTCAAGCTTGAAATAATGTTGGAACCTTTAAGCAAAATCATGTGGAAATCAATTAGATGAGGACGAGGCGTCATCACAGACACAGCAGGTGAAAGGGACACACTCAGGAGGGGAAAGTATAGAGACCGTAAGATGCCTTAGAAGGAACTTCAGGAATATTTAAACATATTTAAGGAACAGAAACAGAAGGACAGTCTGTTGATTGAACATGCAGAGTGTCAGATAAGTAAGACAGAACTCAGGACAATGCAGCCTCAGTAGAGAAACAAAGAGGCATGAAATTTATCACAACATGTTTCACCTTAATACTCTGAAACATATTAGGATCTTTTTGAGCAACTTAGCGTCAGATCTAACTTTCTGTGTCTTGATTTCCTCATCTGTAAAATGGGAATTATAATACCAACAAACTCATGAGCCTGTCAAGAAAATTAAATGAATTAATATAACAAAAATGCTTGGAATTGTGCCTGGCATGCAGTAAGTATCTGCTATTTTTATCATTATAATTTCATTTTATAGATGATGAAATAGGTAAGACCAAAATATTGGTAACTGAAACCACTGAGTTTCAAGGAGCAGGTGATATTCAACAGTGTCAGAAGCTGAAATCAGAATTTAAAAAATACAAAATACAGGTTTTTTATTAAACAGTTTCATTTGTCATTATACAAGGAATCACTTTTCTAGAGTGGTAGGAGCAAAATTCAGAATCCAGAGGGCTAAAGAGAAAAGAACTATGTCCTGGCCAGTGTGACTAAGTGAACTGAGAGCTGGCTTATGAACCAAAGCGTTGCCAGTTCAATTCCCAGACTATGCTACATGCCTGGGTTGCAGGCCAGGTTCCCAGTTAGGGACGTGTGAGAGGCAACTGATTGGTGTTTCATGCATCAATGTTTCCCTCCCTCTCTTTCTCCTTCCCTCCCCTCTCTCTAAAAGAATAAATAAATAAAATCTTTTAAAAAGAGTTAACAAATTATTTTGTGTGTAGATAGGAAAGGTTGGGTTTCTCTGTAATTAATGTTATATGTAAATATAGCAGGGATATTTATTGCAGACACAGTTATTAAGTGCTTTAGTAGAAACTGGAAGGTATAAAAATATATGACATGGATCAGGTCCTCAAGGACTTTACCCTCAGCCTAGGCAGGTCTGGCCTAAAAATTATAAATTTAGAGCAATTTAAAGCACACTACGTATATTCACACTCTCACCATCACTTCACAGGACTTCTCCAGTAATTTCCAAATGAGTCTCTCCTGTCAGCTCACCTAATTCTATGCATTGTTCACAGGACAGCATTCCTAAAACACAGGTCATATGCTAGTTTTCAACTTAAAGAGCCAAAATTCTCCTCCATTTCCCAACCATATAAAGAGTGTGTGTTCATATGTATGTATATATTATATATAAAACATATATATGATGTATATTATATAAAATATATTACATAAAATATACATTATATCAAATATGTTTATGTAATACATAAAACATTATATCAAGTATATATGTATTAGATACAAGCTATTTTATTTATATAATGTATGTAATATATAAAATGGAACTATACATATTATTATATGTATTAATTATATATGTTTATGTGTATAATATAATTATGTATATATATGGAGAGAAAATGTAGATATGTTTATATGTAATATACAAGGTCTGTCCAGAAAAAGTCCAACCATTATTAATATAATGAGAATGGTTTGCACAACTTTGATGTAACCTGGCAGCCAAGAAGGGTGGACTGGACTGTGTATGTGTGAACAATGATAACTTCACTGTACTAGTCAGCGAGGGTGGTAGACACTGTTGAGTGAGCATGTGTACTATATTACTGTCTCATTCAAAATGACTGAACTAGTAGAGCAATTAATCTGCATCAAATTTTGCATTAATCTTGAACATTCCTCAGAGGAAATTATTTGGATGATTGAGACGTCTATAGCTATGGGCAACTGGTGATTGGTAGCTTCATCATGACAAATATACCTGTTCACGCATCATATCTTGTGCAGAGTTTTTGATGAAACGTCAAATCACCCAGGTGATTCAGTCCCCTACAGCCCAGATTTGGTGCCCTATGACTTCTGTTTTTTCCCGAAACTAAAATCACTTTTGACAGGGAATAGATTTCAGACCATGGATAAAACTCAGGAAAATATGACAGGGCAGCTGATGGCGACTGGGAGAACCATGTGTGGTCCCAAGGTGCCTACTTTGAAGGAGATTGAGACATCATTGTCCTATGTACAATATTTCTTATAACTTGTATCTTCTTCAATAAATGTCTATTTTTCACATTACATGACTGGACACTTTCTGGATAGACTGAATACATAAAACTGGAATATATGTACCCTGATTAATCCCAGGAATGTAAGGTTGGTTTAACATTTTAAAACCAGTCAATTTAATTTAGTGGATTTATATACATATATAAATATATGTATATAAATACATATACATGTGTGTATACACACACACACACCAATATATCACATGATCATCTGGATAAATGTGCAAAAAGCATTTGAAAGAAATTTAACATCCACCACAATGACAGTTCCCAGCAAATGAGGAACGGGTGTGACTTTCCTTAGTCTGAAGAAGGGTCTCAGTGAGAGCCGGCTACCCCACCTAATGGGAAGAGGATGACCCTTACTCCTGCAAGGTCAGAAATAAGGCTGAGATGCCACTCTCATCTCTGCTAGTCGACATACTGGAGTTTCTAACCACTGAACAGTGAAGGAATGAAAATATCCAGATTAAAAAAGATCAAGTAAAACTATATGCTTGTAGACATGAAAGTCTATTTTAAAAATCCAGTGGAATTACACACACAAATTGAGCTAGTTGAACTATAAAGTGAATTTATCAAGTCTGTAGAAAACAAGGTCTGCATAAAAAATCAATTGTATTTCTATACATTAGTAATGAACACTTGGAGTTTGAAATTTAAGAATATCATTTATAATACCATCAACAACTTAAAAGATAGGAGAGGAATCAAAAAAATATGTGAGATGGGCACACAGAAAACTCAAAATCTCACTGAGGGAAATTAAAAGCTAAATGCAAAAGATATACTTTTTTAGTGCTAGAATACTCAATATTATTAAGATATCAATTATTTCATATGGTCTGTAGCTCCCACATAATTCCAGTCAAAATCTCAATAAGATTTTAAATACATGATGACAAACATTCTAAAATGTATATAGAACCTCAGTATAAAGAAGCTGTGGTACATATATGCAATGGAATATTACTTGACCATAGAAAAGAATGAAATCTTACCATGTGCAACAAAATGGATGAACCTTGAAGTATTGTGCTTAGTCACTCAGAGAAAGACAAAGAGCCTTATTATTCCACTTATATATGGAATCTAAAGAAATAAGTAAGCGAGCAAAACAGAAACAGACTCAGATATAGAGAACACACTGATGATTGCTAGATGAGAGAGGGGTTAGGGGGATGAACAAAAAGGTGAATGGATTAAGAAGTACAGACTGGCAGTTACCAAATAGTCATGGGGATGTAAAACAAAGCATAAAGAATGTTCTCAATAATATTGTAATAATCACGTATAGTGAAGGTGGGTACTAGAAATACCAGAGGCAACACTTTGTAGAGTATATGATTGTCTAACCACTATGCTATACCCCTGAAACCAACACAAATTAATATTAAATGTCAACTATAATTGAAAATAGTCAAATTCTTTAGACAAAAATAATATAAAATATAGGTGGAAATGCAAAGTACCTGTAGTTGCCAAAACACATTTGACAGTCCTAAAATTGTAGGACTAATGTTGCCTCATCCCCAGATTAATTCTAAAGCTACACTAATGAAGATAGTGTGGGTTGGCTTTAAGATGGGGCAATAAATCAATGAAACAGAAACATGAGCCCAGAAACAACCCTATTCATATATGGAAACAATCTTTGACAAAGATGAAATGGCATATTTGTGGGGGAAAAAATAGCATTTCTCCAAATGCAACCAGAACAATCAGATAAGTGTGAACAAAGTCTATACATGTACCATTCACAAAACTTCTTAATGTATCATTGACTTGAATATAAACCCCAAAGGTATAAAGTTACTAGACAATAACCTATGTTATTGTATAGTTTCATGATACAAAAGCATAATTCATAAAAGTTAAATGTTGGTAGGGTAAATTGGACTTCACAAAATTTAAAACACCTGTTCTTTGGGAGGCAGCATTAAGAAAATGAAAAGATAAACTATAGACTTGGAAAAGTATTTATAACATATCTGGTGAGAACATGTACCCAGAATATATAAGGAAGTCTCAACATCCAGCATTAAGAAAATAAGTAATTGAATTTTTTTAAAGAATAAACACTTTAAATAGGCACTTTACCAAAGAACTATAAAGATGGCAAATAAGCTCTTTAAAACATCTTCAAATCATTAGTCATCAGGATAAGGCAAACAGAAACCATCATATAGTGGAAGGAGAGGAGGTAAGACCTGTCCCAATTCTCTGCATACCCAGCAGAATTGTCAGGGGTGAAGCCTCAGGGTCCAAACATCTGGCCCTGGGGGTTCAGTCCAGGTTGCTGGCTAATTCCTTCAGACAGCATTATAAAATCCTAAAAATCTTGTGGGTTCTTTGTGGTTTACTGCACTGGTTCATGTTCAATGTGTAATTTTTGTTTTTCTTCATAATTATCCCTTTAACCTATTCCCAATATAATGGAAAGACCATTGGCCTGGGCATAATAAAAATAGGGTTTCTCATCATTATATCAAAAACCACTTCTCTAAGGTCAGGAAAATGACTTTTCTATTTGAAACTCAGTTGCTTCTTTCTGTCACCTAGTCATCCCTTCTGCAAATATGTGTTAAGTACCTACCACAAATTAGACAATGTTTATCTGCAAAATAGCATTCGACTATAAAGTCCTCCACCCTGAGTCTCTTTCCAGTTCTAGAAATGTGCTTTCTCATTTTGCTTCTGAATATACTTCCTTTTCCTAAGCTATGGACTTAAGGCTCTCCCATAGGGGAAAAAAAGACAGAATGATTATGATTATTTCTCCAAATGTACGCCATTCCTTCCCTAGTTTTCAGGAGGTTAGTTTTAATTCCCTTTAACTAACTATTCCATGACTTTGTATCCTTATTCCAGTCCCTCTCTGGCCAAACTTACCTGGTTGCTTATTGCAAGACTGAAAAGACGTAGTACACTGCAAACTAATTTGAAAACATAAAAAGTAGCATAAGCTGAACGATTATTACCACCTCCAAATGAAAGTGCTAAAGAAAATGCCACTCAGACACTCTAAAAATCTAATTTTCCTGGTCATATTGCTCCAGATGAGTCCTCTTGGGATTAATTATGTTTGCACACAGATGCTGAGATGTGGATGAAGTCTATACCACGGTTCTCACAAAATACTTTCAGGAGTGCAGCCTACTTTTAAAAAAATATCAGCATTCTACCAAGCTACTTTGATTCCAAAACTTTTCATGAAATGTCCTCAAAATTCCAATGCTAATTATAAAAATCTGTATTCTGACCTCTCCACAGAAAACTAATAAATATTTGGTTTTGTATACACCTGTTTGTGCACCAGACAGAAAGCCCTGAATCCTGCTTCACAGACAAAGACCTCTAGACATGACAATGATTTCATTGTCATCAGATCAGCTTCAGGCCACCCTCCCAGCACCAACCTCAGCTCCTGTCCAGGGGGTGACCAGGCCCTCCTACCTCTACCTTCCTGACTGCAACACCCCCTCGCTGGCTTGCTGTAGCTTGGGCTTGTCCCTCCATGATGACTGCTCATATTAGCACTAAAAGCATTCTTGACTATTCCTTTGCAGTTCTGGTTCCTATGGAGCACATCCCTAGCTGCAGCCCTTCACTAATCCCCCCATTGCCCTGTTTTCTGGAAGGTTGGTCCAGTTCCTCTTAGTCACTGTGAACAAGCAATCATCCAAACCTGCACTCACTCCCTTTGAGAATCCACCCTAAAGGATAAACCCCACAAAGTTCCCACTTGCCTTGTTTAAAACTCTGAGGCTGTTGAAGTTTTGGGCTCCAGCATTGCAGGTGTCCCTGTTGCTGACTGTGGAAAAACCCTCTGGTTTCCTCCCTCCCAGGGCTTCTGTACGTGCTTCTCCTAGTAGGTCCCACTTTAATAGTAGGTCCAACATAATAACTGCTCCGTCTTCACGCCAGGTCTGTCCACCTGATACGTGAACCTCCATGGTTCCTTAAAATGAACACTTCATCCCACCCCAAGAAGCCTGCATCCTAAAGACCCACAAACTAGCTTTGTTCTTCCCAGCAGCACCTGTGGCTCCTCAGAGGGAAAGGCCCGAGGTAAGAGAGTCAGCCCTGTCTGGGCAATGACCAGTGCCCCTTCCCCAGCTCTGCAGCTCTTCACTTGTACCTCAATATGGTGCATATGACCTGGCTGCCTGTCTCCAGCAAGAACACTACATTTGAGTGCTCCCAGCCCCTCAGGGACTGCACCCATTGTAGGCTTTCCCCTTTCTGACCTGCTCCCCAGCTGTCTTATAGTCTTCTCTCCAACGTCTCCTCCATAAACCACTAACTCCAGATCCTTTTCTCAGAACCTACTTCTGGATATCCTGTTTGCCAAGACCCTTCATTCTCCTTGTCTTAGTTGTGCTTAGTGATATTAGGATTACCCCTCTTTCACAAACAAGAAATCTAGGAGTCACCATGAGGTACCTCAAACTGGATTATCAAAAATAGTTTAAGTTGTTTCTACAACACCAACCTTTGCAGGTCACAATCTTCATCTACTTTGTGTGTCACTTCTCAGTCAAAATGGCTCAGCCTCCTTTGAAATATGACCATCTAAATATGGGGAATAGTTCTCCAAATCCCTCCTGGTCTGACCGCTACATACACTAAGTTTCTATGGAGTGTGGCATGCAATACTGAGCAAGAAAATACTGAGGGAGGCAGCATTTACACCTTTTCCAACTTTCTAGTCAAATGGGGATAGTATAAAACTAAACGACAAACCTAATAAGAGCAGTCATTGGTAAAATATATAGGTTATTATGGGAACTCCTAAGAAAGATAATTATGTCTACACTTGGAGAAAGCTTATTAGAAGAACATTTGAGTAGATATCTGAGCGGCAAGTGGACACTGGGCTGGACAGCAGCATCTGTGACAAACCTGGAGTGAAGAATCATGGTGAACCTAGGACAAGACGAGCACTTACTGGCAAGTTCCTGTGTTCCCAGGACTCTTCTAAGCTTCTACTACATTTGGATATCTTCGTGGTTATCTCACAATGTTATTTTTGTTTCCATTTTTAGGTGATAAAATTGATAAATTAATTTCTTCGTCTAGAAAATTTCCCCAAGATCTCCCGGCTAACAAATGGCAGAGCCAGGGCCTCAACCAGTGTGCACATCATCTCCTCACTCCTGCTCTTCAGTAAAATAGAACTATCTAAAATTTCCAGAATATTCCAAGCTCCACTGGCTGTAATATGATACAGAAGACCATCTGAGCCCCAAAAGACACCCATTAAGATTAAATTCCCATGTTTTTGAGAAATTCTGTAGTTTAATCAAACAGTACCATGTGCTTGAGTTACCAAGTTACAGAGAAAGAGGGTATATATTTCAGGGAGAAGGCAAGATCTGGCTACAATGGTAAGTTGGGATTTTGCCCTGCTGGAGGGAAATACACACTAGATCTCTGTATTTCAACAAAAAGGAGGTGACTGTGTTCAGGAATGGAAGTTGCAGAGCCTAGAGAGACAAATTTTCCCAACTCTCCAAGATTGAGTCAGACATAACATACATGCCAGTAGTTGCTGAAAGTCACTTCCAAGGCCTAAATGAAGATAGTAGCAATAGTTTAGTACAAATCAGAGTTCTCCAAGGAATGTCAAACCAGAGTAATCCTGTCTAAATGACTTTATGTCAGCTTGATATTTTTTCATCTGATCTCAAATCACTCTTCCCACATTCCAAGAAGAGAAATGGAAAAATGGAATGAACATAGATAAGAAATCCACTCACCTATACCTCCCAACTTATTTAACATGTCCCAGGTATGGTGCTAGGTGCCACAGGTACAGTAAACAACATTAGGGAAGAGGTTCTCCCTCAGTTGTGTGACCAACAAAAGGACAGATCTCTCTTACTGCCCATCTCCAAACCTCCAGTGACTCATGTTGCCTGAGACACAACAAAATACACATGTTGAATAAATAAATTAATTAATCTTCATAGACTTTATCAGCATGATGAAGTAAGACCCCTGTGCTTCACCTATTACTTGAGATTCATTTCCTGAAAAAATTTTTAAATGTTATACATTCCATTTTCACACTCCTATTACCCACTCCACGCATTTACCACAAACAAAAAGAGAAACACAATGACTATGTCAGAAAAGAACTATTATGC
Organism: Mormoops blainvillei; assembly: GCA_004026545.1. Taxonomy (NCBI): domain Eukaryota; kingdom Metazoa; phylum Chordata; class Mammalia; order Chiroptera; family Mormoopidae; genus Mormoops; species Mormoops blainvillei. The sequence goes on from PVJD01004988.1 coordinate 25,381, forward strand.
TCTTAGTACACCAAAATTAGATCTCCATACTGCCTTTTAATATTCTCAGTGTTTGTTCAGAAACAAGTATCACAGTAATTATCATTCACCTTGATATAATCATTCCTTCAAATGTTACACCAATGCATCAATTACCCCAAATCACCAAAATACCAAAGCAATCAAAGTAAATCTATTGTATCATGTGACCCAATGGACCATCATACAGACATACAAATATATTTTTCTTTGGCTGCTAAAGATGATAATTTATTTGCAATGCTGAGCCCAGAGCCAGCAGTCACGTTATTGTGATAAAAACACATTACTAGAGGTTCTGGCATGAACAAGACCAGGGTTATCTCCATGCAGCTCAAACTGGAGCAAGTGACTGCTGGGTTGCTAACATGAAAATACAGGTTACACTTATCTAATGACAAAATTAAAAAAGACCTGACCTAGTCTACTTTATTATTTCAGCTGTCTTAGCCACTACTGTATATAGTTACAAGGTTAGATAGTAAAAATATTAGCTCAACCATAACAATGAAAATAGTGCTTTCTGAAAATGTAGCCATGGTCTTCATATGCCATGACCACCTAATCACACCCTTGGCAGAGGGAGAACAGTATCTATTACCCATACAGTTCAGACCATTGAGTATTTGTTTCCAGTCAGGTTGAGTTCTGGGCTGAATTACACATTAAGTGCCTCAATTTGCTCTCTTTTGAACAGGAGTGTTTAGGCTGGCACCGCCATAAAGTGATTCAGGAAACCATACAGCCAAGTTCATCAATGTCCTCCCCCTACACGTGCTCTGTAATCCTGGACTGTGCACTGGTACTCCCCCTCCTAGAGCCCCAGTCATGGAACCGTTCCTATAAATGGAGATTAAAGGAAACCATTTGGTAGCTGGCTCAGCTGAGAAATTTATTTACCATCTAATGTCATAAACCAACTTATACTGTATGGTTGCTGGCTATTTAATTAATAGTTCCATGTGGTACCAGACCAGAGAGGGTCACCAAGGACAAGATATAAAGGGTGCAAAATTTCTACCAGCCTCTATATTACTCTTAGAAACAAATTAGTGTCACCTTCACATTAGTAAAAGTAGTTGCTGAGACATCAGTAGACACTCTTCAGAAGCTAAGAAAAATGACAATTTTTCTCTCTGCATACATCTGCTGTCTTCTCTGGTAGTCAGATACAGGTAGTTTATGTACAGCAACATTACAGAGCCAGGATCTCCAACGAGAAATGAGCTGTGTTATAGTGGCACTGCTTTTAATGAGCTTATATTTAAATGTATAAGCTACTCAAGGTTCAAACCCACCAACAGAATTCTCATTCTAGGGAATGGAGAATAGACTGAATAATTTAAATGGCAATTAAAATAATTTAGTATATTGTAATATGACTACTATAATCTTTCACTAAAGTTTTCCTGATTAATCCACTGAACAGTGAGAAAAATTCTTTACTACATCTGAAAAATACTGAAAAATACACCTTATTAATAGTGAATAAATCAAATTAGTGTAAGAAACACTGGGTGATAGTTACAAAGAATTATGAGCATATGACACACTTTACCAAAACAGATAGGAAAATATTAAATGGTCTTCCTAGTCAATATGAATTTTTATTTAAAATGTATCTATTTCTTAAATGGAGTTTACTTCCTACATGGTTTTTAAAAATATGATCTCTAAGATTCAAAATTGTGTTTTTATGCTTATGGACTTCCTTAGCCATCAAGCCTACCTATTCCAAACAGGCTGGCCCTGGGACTAGTATTTTGAAACTACTCTTACCAAGGAAGAAATATATTGACTGTACAGAGCTGCTTCTGCTACTAATGTGTGAATTTCACACACGGCCTGGTTAATATCAGGATAGCAGCTATAGGTACGTGTTCTCTCCAATTGCGAAGGTAAGGGAAGAAAAGAGAGAACTCCAATCAATTCGAATTCCATGGAACCTGTTTCTATCAAATTAAAATATAGCATTTACTCTCTATGATTAATAATCCTTTCTACGATTAGTACAGCATGGCACTAATATATAGGTTTGAGGATCACATTACCTATTCTTGATCAGGTACAACCAGTCATTAGCTCTATGACCTTGACTAAGTTAAGCCCCTTGGGATCCTCTTCCTCATTTACAAAATTAGGATGTTTGTAGGATCTACCTTTCTGGAGACTGCTAGGTTTCCCTCATCATCAAGTCTCCCCTTGTTTTAAAGTAATATATCTCTTTTCAGATGTATCATTAGCAAATATGCTTTCCCATATGGTTGCTTCCCTTTTCTTTTTGCTGATGTTTTCATTAGCCATGCAGAAGCTTTTGAATTTGATGAAGTCTCATTTGTTTATTCTTTCCTTTATGTTCCTTGCTCTAGAGGACATATCAGTGAAAATATTGCTGCATGGAATATCTGAGATTTTCATGCCTATGCTCTCCTCTAGGACTTTTATAGTTTCACAACTTATATATGTCTTTTATCCACCTTGAATTTATTTTTGTGTATGGTGTAACTTGGTGGTCAAGTTTCATTTTATTGCATGTAGCTGTCCAGCTATCCCAACACCATTTGTTGACGAGGCTATTTTTCCTCCATTTTATGCTTTTGCTTCCTTTGTCAAATATTAATTGACCTTAGAGACATGGGTTTATTTCTGGGTTCTCTGTTATGTTCCATTGATCTATGTGTCTGCTCTTATGTCAGTATCAGACTGTTTTGATTACAGTAGCCTTGTAGTATAGTTTGATATCAGGTATTGTGATCCCTCTGACTTTGTTCTTCTCTCTCAAAATTGCTGCAGCTATTCAGGTTTGATTTCCAAAATATGTAGAGAACTCACATGACTCCAGTCTAGGAAGACAAACAACTCAATTAAAAAAAGGGCAAAGGCTCTGAACAGACACTTCTCCAAGGAGGAAAGACACAGGGTGCAGAGACATATGAAAGGATGCTGAGCATCATTAGCCATCAGAGAGATGCAAATTAAAACCACAATGAGATACCACTTCACACCAGACAGAATGGCCATCATAAACAAATCAACAAAAAACAAGTGCTCATGAGGTTGTGGAGAAAAGGGAACTCTAGTCCAGCTTATAACTTTTGTATTTTCTATCCACATTCTCACAGTCAGAGTAGGTAAATAACTGGAAATCAAAATTGAAGGAATTGATATAAGATATTAACTTACTTGCTTTATGGTATTTATGGTGTTTAGTAAAAATAAAGGACCTCACCCCTGGTACAATGTTCATGGTCACAGCAAGTCAGTTCTCTCATTGCTGGATAAACGTCAAAGCCCAGGTTCTAAAGGCATCGGTGATCGCTCTAAGCAAGAAGGATTATTGGATGAATTAAAATTCCAGAAAGAATAGAATTTTTCCAAGACAAACTGATGATTACCAGCTGTTCCTTTTCTTTGTGGGCATTTGGTAATCTTGAGTGTGAGGTGATTTGTACTTGTCCGCACTTAAGGCTTTCTCAAGCAGAAAGCCTTTACTGGGGGAAAAAGAGCCCAGCAGGGCATGAGAAAGACAAGAGAGCTGAAGAGGAATGAATGAATAACTTCTAGCACTGTCAGGAAAATTATGAAAGCATATACTGTATTAGACTTTAATGTATCAAGGAGGTTTTAGTTTCTAGAGTTACCATAAAAGAATAGTGATAGAATGTATAACAGATTAATGAAATAAGAAAAGGAAAATTTTTTAAAATCTGATTAACCTAAAAGAAAGCAAGAGCAGAGAAAAGAACACAAAAGAAATGAGTCAAATACAGATTATTGATGATGTAATAAGTACAAATAAATCAATAATTAAAGTAGAAGATATTTGCAAATGATATATCCCATAAGGGGTTACTATCCAAAATATTTCGCTGTATATAATGCACAGCCAAGTTTTGGGCACAAATTTTCAGGAAAAAAAAATTTCATTTTAATTTTTTTATTGTTGTTCAATAATAGTTGTCCCCATTTTGCCCTCATTATCCTCCCCCACCCTATCCACCCACCCCATTCCCACATTCAATCCTCCCCTCCCAGTTGCTTTGTCCCTGGGTCCTTTATATGTGTTGCTTGACAACGATTCCCCTTCTTTCCCACATTATTCCCCTCAACTCTCCCCTCTGGTTACTATCAGTTTGTTCTTTATTTCCATGCCTCTGGTTATTATTTTAATTTTTTAAATGTATACATAAGCATAAGTTAGAGAATTAAAAACATTCATATAGATATGGAATTAGTACTACCCATGTGTAATGCACATCCTTATTTTCTCTCAAAACTTTGGGCAAAAAGTGCACATTATACACTGTAAAATATGGTATGAAGAATTCATAAAACTTAAAACAAAAAAGAGAAACAATCCAATTAAAAATGGGCAGAAGAGCTGAATGGACACTTCTCAAAAGAGGACATACAGATGGCCAATAAACATGAAATATGCTCACTATCACTAATCATCACAGACATGCAAATTGAAACCACAAAGAGATATTACCTCACACCTATCAGAATGGTTGTCACCAATAAATCAACAAACAACAAGCACTGGCAAGGATGTGGATAAAATGGAACCTTTGGTCACTGTTGGTGGGAATGCAGACTGGTGAAGCCACTGTGGAAAACAGTATGGAGTTTCCTCAAAAAATTAAAAATGGAACTGATTTAGGACACAGTGATTCCACTTCTGAGAATTTATCCAAAGAAACCCAAACCACTAATTCAAAAGAATATATGTAACCCTAAGTTCACAGCAGCATTATTTACAATAGCCAAATTTGGAAGCAACCTAAGTACCCATCAATAGACAAGTGGCTAAAGAAGAGGTACATGTAAGGGGAGACACAAAAAACCCAGAACTAATTTATTAAAAATTGTGTATTTATGCTAACATGTTTTTAAGTATCCCTTATTGATTATGCTATTACATTTGTCCTATTTTTTTCTCCCCTTTATTCCCCTCCTCCCTGTACCCCCATCCACCAGCACTCCCCCCTACTTAGTTCATGTCCATGTGTCATACATATAACTTTTTTGGTTTCTCCGTTTTGCATACTATTCTTAACCTAATCCTGTCTATTGAGTGCCTCCCTATTATGGTTCTTATTCCCTGTATATTCCACCCCCAACTCTCCCACCTCATCCCCACTGATACCCCTCCATGTGATATCCATTTCTGTGATTCTGTTCCTGTTCTGGTTGTTGGCTTAGTTTTTGTTTTGTTTCTTAGGTTCAGTTACTGATAGTTTTGAGTTTGCTCTAATTTTACTGTTTATAGTTTTGATCTTTTATTTATTAGTTAAGTCCCTTTAACATTTCATATAATAAAGGTTTGGTGTTGATGAACTTCTTTAACTTGACCTTATCTGGGAAGCACTTTATCTGCCCTTTCTGTTCTAAATGATAGCTTTGCTGGACAGAGTACCCTTAGGTGTAGGTCCTTGCCTCTCATAACTTCAAATACTTCTTTCCAGCCCCTTCTTGCCTGTAAAGTTTCTTTTGATAAATCAGCTGATAGCCTTATGGGAACTCCTTTGTGCGTAACTCTCTCCTTTCCTCCTTCCACTTTTAAGGTTCTCTCCTTATCTTTAATCCTGGGTAACTTAATGATGATGTGTCTTGGTCTGTTCTTCCTTCAGTCCCAATTTCCTGGAAGTCTATTCCCTTCTCCATATTGAGGAAGTTTTTCTTCATTACTTGTTCACATAGGTTTTCAGTTTCTTGCTCTTCCTCTTCTCCTTCTGGCACACCTATGATTAGGATGTTGGAGTGTTTAAAGTTGTCCCAGAGGTCCCTCAGCCTCTCCTCATTCTTTTGAATTCTTGTTTCTTCATTCTGTTCAGGTTGGATGCTTATTTCTTCCTTTTGTTCCAGATCATTGTTTTGAGTCCCAGTTTCCTTGCCTTCACTCTTGGTTCCCTGTATATTTTTCTTTATTTCACTTTGTATAGACTTCATTTCTTCCTTCGTTTTGTGACCAAACTCAATCATTCCTGTGAGCATCCTGATTACCAGTGTTTTGAACTCTGCATCAGATAAGTTGCCTATCTCTGCATTGCTTAGTTCTTTTTCAGGAGCTTTGATCTCTTCTTTCATTTGGGCCATATTTCCTTGCCTTGTCACACCTGTTATGCTGTAAGGGGCACAGCCTTAGGTAATCACCAGGGTAAGGCAACCCTCTTCATTGCATTGTGGAGCTGTCTGTGGGTAAGAGGTCAGAGAGGGAAAAATGCTGCTTGCTCTCTTCCTTGGCTCTGGCCCCATTTTCTGTCACTTCTCTCTCTTCCCACAAGCAGATTCTGCCCTTTCAGGGGCTGATTCCCAGGTGGTTGGGTTTCTGTAAGTTCTAGGACCCCATGGACCTTTTCAATGGACTCTCCTGTGAGACTGAGAGTTTCTCCCACTGCCACAATCCCCACAGAATTTTATAGCCAGAGATTTTAAGTCTTTAGTTTCCCTGTGTTGAAACCCTGGGTTTTGTGGTCTGTCTTGCTCCCGGGTTGTTCCTCCTTGCTTATCTGCATATGAATGTGGAATTGCCCCAAACAGTCTATTGTTTTGCCTTACCATGCATCCTCTCTGCCCCTATCTCTGCCCCTCCTACCTGTCTGAATGAATGTTTCTTTAACTCCTTGATTGTTGGGCTTCCATGCGGTTTGATTTTCTGGCAGTTCTGGTTGTTTATTGTTTTTAAATTGGTTGTTATCCCTTTTTGATTGTGTGAGGAAGGAAAGTATATCTACCTATGCCTCCTCTTGGCCAGGCTATTCTCACATGTTTAAACTTAAGTTATCTTCAAAGTACTCTCCATTTGATGCAATACGCCTATCAAAACTTTTTTCTGCCACTCAGAACAGTTTAGAATTTATTAATTTTCATGCCTTTTAGTGCCTCTGGCATTTTTTGTTTCATCTTTTCCACATGGGCAAAACATTTCCCTTTGAGGAACTTTTTCATCCAATGAAACAAATTAAAAGGTTTCCTGCGGTAATATCAGGTGAATAGAAAGGGCAGTGGTCCTGCCATGTTTGGTAAAAACTATTGAACACTTAGTGCAGTGTGAGCAGGTGCACTCCTAAATCACTCATCATGAAATGAGCAAATGTGTTGAAAGAGTCTTCAAAAATATTTCACCAAAGCCAAACAAAGCCTTTCACAATGCCAGCTGGTACACTGATACAGATGGGTTCCTAAAACACTAACTTAGTGGAGGAATCCTGTGCTACAAGTGGCCCACCCTCAAGAAGATAATTATGGGTTTTTTCCCAGGGGGTCCCTCCTCATATACACAATGGAATATTAACTGGCAATAAAAAGAATAAAATCTCCCCATTCATGACAACATAGATGGACCTAGAGGGCATTGTGCTGACTGAAATAAGTCAGAAAAAGAAAGACAAATGTCTTAAGATTTTACCTATATGTGGACTCTAAATAAACAAAACAAACCAGAAATAGAATCAGAGACACATGGAATAAGCTGATGGCTGCCAAAGTATGGGTGGGATGTCTCTTGTTTTCTTTAATTTCTTTTTTTTAATATTTGTGTTGTTTCTTAAATTTTAATAGTTAATACCAAGATCACATTAAAATACACATCAAAATGCACCAATACAAAAGTATAAAAATTTGTAAAATAACATAATAGCTTCCATTTACCTATTACCCATATTTAACAGATACTGGAAACTTACAATATGTACTTCAATAATTTTATTTAGAAAGAAAGATAACAGATATAGCAGAAGCCTCACTCTACTCTTTTATTTTTCGTCCCCCCTCAAAAGATAAGACTTGCGTGAAACGTGTCTATCAGTCATTGAATATTTTATATTTAAAAACATTGATATGGTTTAAAATGCACATAAATTACATCATGCCATATGCTTCTTTGTGCAGTTTGCTTTTCTGTCACATCTATAGATGTAGCTAATTCATATTAATTAGTGTGCAATCTAAAATGAATAAATCTTAGCTTATTTATTCTACTAAGAGATCATTGGGCTGTTTACACTCTTAAGACTCTTACAAATATTGTTTTAATAAACATATTTATACATATTGTTTTGTATAATGAGGACAAATTTCTTTCTATAAACACTTAGAAATACAATTTCTGAGTTTTAGAATATGCACACCTTCAACTAGGTATAGGCAGTTTGTCTACAAATTGTCTCTTTCAGCCAACGTACCTCCCCCATCTTTGCCAAAACATAGTGCTAGCTTCAGCATGAAGTGGCATCTCATCATAGTTTTAACTTAAATCTTCTCACTATTAGGAAAGTTGGTCATATGTCTAATGGAGAGTAGAGTTTTCCTTTGTGTGATTTGCATGTTCATGTGTTTTGTCTTTTTTGTCACTTTTTCATATTAATACTTTTATAATTTAATATATGTGATATTGCACATGTATTTTCCCAGTCCATGGCTTGTTATGGTTGCTGTTATTTGAATGGTATTAATTTTAATGAAATCAAATTGGTTCACATTTTCCTTTTAGTTCATAATGTGTATACAATCGTGATTAAAGAGCACAGGCTAAGGAGATAGCCTATCAGATTGCAAACCTCTGCCAAATATGGGAGTTATGTTTTTGCAAGGTAAATGCTATCTCCTCATCTGAAAATAGGGGTGGTAATAGAATTTACTTCTAAGGTGGTTGGAGGCTTAAATTACTTAGCATATATCAAGTGCTTAAAACCTTGGCCAGGAAAACAGTACTCTCCACAAATATTAGTGGTTATTATAATGGTTATTACTACTAACTAGCAGTGGCGATAATATTATTAACATTAAGGAGATACTACTCTACTCCAAAAATCTAAAGAAATATTTATTTATTTATTTATTTATTTCTACATGATCATTAAAAAATACTTTATTGTTTATGTTATTACAGGGGTCCCAAATTTTTATCTTTTGCTCTTCTTCACCCAGCCCACCCCCCACTCCCACAGGCAATCCCCACACACTGGTACATGTCCATTGGTCATTCATATTTTTTCTTTGACTAATCTTTTCACCTTCTTTCAATCAGCACCCCCCCCAACCCCTATCCCCTTATAGGTATCAGTCTGTTCCAGGTTTTTATACTTTTGATTCTATTTTGTTCATTATATTCCACTTACAAAGGGGATCATACAGCATTTGTCTTTCACTGACTGGTTTTTTTCACTTAGCATAATAGTCTCCAGTTCCATCCATGCTATAAAAAAAAATAAGAACTCCTTTTTCACTTCTACATACTATTCCATTGTGTAAATGTACCACAGATTTTTTATTCACTCATCTACTGATGGGCTCTTAGGCTGTTTCCAACTCTTGGTTACTGTAAATAGTGCTGATATGAGCACAGGGGTGCACATATTCTTTTGAACTGGTGTTTCAGGATTCTTAGGATATATTCCTGGAAATGGAATTGCTGAGTCAAAAGACAGGTCCAGCTCTGATCAGTGTGGTTCAGATGGTTAGGGATCCTCCTACAAAGTGAAGGTTCACTGGTTCAATTTTTGATGAGGGCACATACTTGGGTTGTGGTTTTAGTCCCTGTTTGTTGTGTGTACAAGAGACAACCAGTCAATGTTTCTCTCTCACATTAATGTTTCTATCCCTCTCAGCCTGCCTCCCTTCCCCTCTCTCTAAAAATAAATAAATGAATAAAATCATTTTTTAAAAGGCAGTCCCATTTTTAATTTTTTGAGGAAACTCCCTATTGTCTTCCACAGTGGCTGCCCCATTCTGCTATTACAACAAAAGTGAAATAAGGTTCCATTTCCTCCACATGCTCACTAGCACATGCTATTTGTTGATTTATTGATGGAAACCATTTTGGCACGTATGATGTGATACCTCATTGTGTATTTTTTTTAAGTTGGAACTAAATGAACTTATTTGGCAGAAATATTATTAGTTCATTCTATAACTCAAGTATTTTTAATACATTTCCCCCTTGTATGAACATCACCCTCAAAATGCAATAACAGTTATGATCAGCTTTAATATTATATCTATAGGAATAACATCAAATATAAACACACTGGTTTTTATGAGTTCCTGGTTTTTACTATGCCAAAAACAAACTGCTTAGTACAAGTGACTTTTATTTTTTTTATAGCATGACTGTCTCAATCAATGATGCAGCATGTTGATTCACTTTCTGATATAATTTCCTTCATCTAGTTAATAATTCCAGAATGTTTTCCTGTAAATTCACCTCTGCCATAAAACATATCCTACATAGAACTTGAACTCTAAACCACATGTGTTGACAATACAGTCTTTCTGAGCAGTAGACCACTTAAAAATTGTTGTTTCTCCTGAATAAAGTTGAAAAACTCTTCCTTCACAATATCATGTTCAAATTATACATATGCTTAAAAATGTCACATTACAAATATATGTGAACTCAGCAGCAAAGATGGAGGTGTAGATAGATACACTTTGTTTCCTCACACAACCAAAAGAAGAATAACAAATTTAAAAACACGAGACAATCAAACTGCCACAAAATCAAACTATATGGAAGTCTAACCATGAAGGCGCTAAAGAAGAAACATTCATTGAGACTCATAGAACGGGCAGAGACAGGCAGCTTGGGTGGAGAGGATGCATAGCAAGGCAGTGACTGGAGGACCTGGTAGTCCCACATTTGCATGTGAATAAACCAGGAGGAGCAACTGGGGAGCAAGACAGATAGCTCAACCCAGGGTTCCAGCAGGGGAAAAGAAGCCTCAAAACCTCTGGCTGTAAAAATCTGTGGGTGTTGTAGCAATGAAAGAAACTCCCAGCCTCTCAGGAGGGTTTGTTGTACAGACCCACAGGGCCCCAGAATGTACACAAACCCACCCACCTGGGAATCAGCACCAGAAGGACCCAACTGGATTGTGGGTAGAAGGGAAAGTGACTGAAAGTGGGTCAAGAGCTGAGCAAGCGGCATAGTTCCCTCTCTGACCCCTCTACCACATATAGTGCAACAACACAGCAATGTAGGTTGCCCCACCCTGGTAAATACCTAAGGTTCTGCCACTTACATGTAACATGAGCTCTGAGGCAAAGAAATTTGGCCCAAATGAAAGAACAGATCAAAATTCCAGAAAAAAATACAACTAAATGATGACATAGCCAACCTCTCTGATGCAGGGCTCAAAACACTGGAAATCATGGTGTTCACAGAAATAGCTGATGACGGTTGCAAAATAGAGGAAAGAATGAAGCTTATACAAAGTGAAATAAAGGAAAATATACAGGGGTCCAAGAGTGAAGGGAAGGAAGCTGGGACCCAAATCAATGATCTGGAACAAAAGGAAGAAATAAATATTCAACCAGAACAGAATGAAGAAACCAGAATTCAAAAAAAAAAAAAAAATGGTGAGAGGCCTAGGAACCTCTGGGACAACTTTAAACTCTCCAACATCCTAATCATAGGTGTGCCAGAAGGAGAAGAGGAAGAGCAAGAAACCGAAAACTTATGTAAAAAAATAATAATGATGGAAAATTTCACCAATCTGGCAAGGAAATAGGCTTCCAGGAAGTCCAGGAAACCCATGGAGTCCCTAAGAAGTTAGCCTCAAGGAAGCACACATCAAGGCACACCATAATTAAGTTACCCAGGATTAAAGATAAGGAGAGAATCTTAAAAGCAGAAAGAGGAAAGGAGAGAGTTACCTACAAAGGAGTTCCCCTAAAGCTATACACCGATTTCTCTAAAGAATCCTTACAGGTAAGAAGGGGTTAGAAAGAAGTATTCAAAGTCATGAAAGGCAAGGGCCTTTCCAAGATTACTCTGTCCAGCAAAGCTATCATTTATAATGGAAGGGCAGATAAAGTGCTTCACAGATAAGGTAAAGTTAAAGGAGTTCATCATCAGCAAGCCTTTATTATATGAAAAGGTAAAGGGACTTAACTAAGAAATAGAAGAAGATCAAACCTATGTACAGTAAAATTATAGCAAACTCAGAACTATCAACAACTGAACCTAAAAACAAAAACAAACTGAGTAAACAACCAGTATAGGAACAGAATCACAGAAATGGATATTACATGGAGCAGTATCAGTGGGGAGGGGGCGGGGTGATAAAGGGAGAAAGGGTACATAGAATAAGAAGCATAAAGGGTAGGCACAAAATAGACAAGATTAGGTTAAGAATCGTATAGGAAATAGAGAAACCAAAGAACTTATATGTACAACCCATGGACATGAACTAAGAAGGGGAAGGCAGATGGGAGGGTGGGTGCAGAGCAGAGGGGAAGAGAGAGGAATAAAAAATGGGACAAATGTAATAGCATAATCAATAAAATATACTTTAAGAATTACTAAAAAATAAGAAATATGTGTGCACTCATTAAGTTGCAATAAAAAGTACTGTGCTAGTGTTATTTGTTCTATATGCTAGTCTTTCACAATGGAATTAATTCCTGCATGTCCTGAGAAATTGTGCCATGGGGGAGTGATACTTGAACTCTCTTCTATGCTGAAGGTCTTCCCAACAGTTCCAAGCAAACATATTTAGTGCAGAGTTTAACTAATGTTTTGACAATTACCTATGATGCTTTACTTTTAGTAACCCAAAGTTCTTCTTTGAAGGAAGCCTAATACACTATGAAATAGTGACATCTGTTTCTTTTGGCCTTTAAAATCCTTAGTATTTCCTTTGAAAAAAATCTTTCACTTTTGGACTTATTTTAATTATTGTTTAAGTACAGTTGTCTATTTTCCCCCCACCACTCACCCTTGCCCTACCCATCTCAACCTCACACCCTTCATTCTACCCCTTCTGGCTTTGTCCAAGTTTCCTTTATACATGTTTCTTGACAACCCTCCCCTTATTTTCACCTATTATCCTTCTCTCCTCTTCCACTGCTTACTGTCAGTTTCTTCATTATTTCAATGTCTCTGGTTATATTTTGTTTGCATGTTTGTTTTTTTGATTAGGTTCCACTCATAGGTGAGATCATGTGGTATTTTTTTTAATGTCTTCATTTCACTTAGCATAATATACTCCAGATCCATCCATGCTGTCAGAGAATGTAGGGGTTCCTTCTTTCTATCTGCTGCATAGTATTCCATTGTATAAATGTATCATAGTTTTTTGATCCACTCATTTACTTTTGGGCACTTAGGTTGCTTCCAGCACCTGGCTATTGTAAACTGTGCTGCTATGAACATTGGGCTGCATATGTCATTTGAATTGGTGTTTTGGGGTTCTTAGGGTATAATCCCAGCAGTGGAATTGCTGGGTCAAAAAGCAGTTCCATTTTTAGTTTTTGAGGAAATTCCATGTTGTTTCCCACAGTGGCTTTACCAGTCTGCATTCCCACCAACAGTGTACTAGCCTTCCCTTTTCTCCACAGCCTCGATAGCACTTCCTGTTTGTTAATTTGTTTATGATGGCAATTCTGACTGGTATGAAGCAGTATCTCATTGTGGTTTTAATTTGCATCTCTCTGATGGCTAATGATGCTGAGCATCCTTTCACATGTCTCTGGGCCTCTGTATGACCTCCCTGGAGAAGTGTCTCTTCAAGTCCCTTGCCCATTTTTTAATTGGATTGTTTGGTGTCCTGCAGTGGAGTCTTAACAGTTTTTTATATATTTTGGAAATCAAACCCTTGTCCAATGAATCATTTTAAAATATATTTTCCCATACAGTTGGTTCCCTTTTCATTTTATTGTCATTTTCTTTAGCCAAGCAGAAGATTTTTAATTTGATGAGGTCCCATTGATTTATTCTTTCCTTTATGTCCCTTGCTCTAGGGGACATATCAGTGAAACTATTGTTGCATGTAATATCTGAGATGTTCCTGCCAATTTTCTCCTCTAGGACTTTTATGGTGTTGCAACTTATATTCAAGTCTTTTATCCATTTTGAGCTTATTTTTGTCCGTGGTGAAAGTGGTGGTTGAGTTTAATTTTTTTGCAAGCAGCTGTCCAGATCTCCCAGCACCATTTGTTGAAGAGACTACTTTTACTCTATTTTATGCTCCTTCTCTCTTTGTCAAATATTAATTGACCATAGAGACATGAGTTTGTTTCTGGGCTCTTTATTCTGTTTTACTCATCTATGTGTCTGTACTTATGCCACTATCACACTGTTTTGATTACAGTGGGCTTTAAATATAGTTTGATGCCTGGTGTTGTGATCCCTCCTACATTGTTTTTCCTTCTCAAAGTTGCTGCAGCTATCTGGGGTCATTTATGATGCCATATAAATTTGTGAAATGTTTGTTCTCTATCTGTGAAATATGTCATTGGTACTTTAATAGGATTTGCATTGAATCCATAAATTGTTTTGGATAGAATGAACATTTTGATTATGTTAATTCTTCCAATCCATGAACATGGTACATGTTCTTCCATTTTGCCATTTCTCTCTTCCTTAATTTCTTTCCTTAGTATTGTGTAGTTTTCTGAGTATAGGCCTCTTACCTTCTTGGTTAGGTGTATTCCTTGGTACTTTATTTTTCTTCTTGCTATAACACATGGATTTTTTTTTCTGATTTCTGTTTCTGATATTTATTGTTGGTGTACAAAAATGACTTCAATTACTGAATATTGACTTTGTATCTCACTGCTTTGCCAAATTCACTTATTAGGTTGAGCTGTTTTGGGGTTGAGCCTATAGGGTTTTCAATGTGCATTATCATGCCATCTGCAAACAGTGACAGTTTAACTTGCTCCTTTCCAATCTGGATGCCTTTGTTTCTTTTTCTTGCCTGATGGTTCTGGCTAGAATTTCCAATACTATGTTGAATAGAAGTGGTGAAAGCAGACATCCTTGTCTTGTTCCTGATCTTAGTGGAAAAGCTTTTGATTTTTGCCTGTTGGGTATGATGCTGGCTATAGGTTTCTCATACATGGCCTTTATTATGCTGAATTATATACTTTACTCCCACTTTGCTGAGAGTTTTTATCATAAATGGATGCTGTACCCTATCAAATGCTTTTTCTGCATCTACAGATATGATCACGTGATTTTTGTCTTTCCTTTTGTTTATGTGATGTATTATGTTTATTGCATCGCTGAGATGAAACCCACTTGATCATGGTGTATGATCTTTTGAATGCATTGCTGGGTGTGGTTTGCCAATATTTTGCTGAGGATTTTAGCATCTATTTTCATCAGGGACATTGACCTGTAGTTTTCTTTCTTTATCATGTCTTTATCTAGTTTTGGGATTAGGATGATGCTGGCATCATAAAAAGAATTTGGGAGTTTTCCTTCTTCTTGGATTTTTTTGGAATAGTCTGAGAATGACAGCGGTTAATTATATCTCAAATGTTTTGTAAACTTCTCCTGTGAAACCATATGGTTCAAGGCTTTTGTGTGCCTGGAGTTTTTTAATTATTGTTGCAATTTCACCAGCTGTTATTGGTTTATTCAGTCTTTCTGCTTCTTCATTCTGTTTTGGAAGATTATATTTTGGTAGAAATTTGTCCATTTCACCCAGGTTTTCAAATTTCTTGGCATATAGTTGTTCACAGTAATTTCTTACAATCCTTTGTATTTCTGTGGTGTTAGTTGTAATCTCTCCTCTTTCATTTCTGATTTTATTTATTTGGCTCCTCTCACTTCTTTTCTTGATGAGTCTGCTTAAAGGCTTGTCAATTTTGTTTATCTTTTCAAAGAAAGAGCTCTTGGATTTTATTGGTCCTTTAAATTGTTCTCTTAAGCTCCATGTCATTCAGATCTGTTTTAATTTTGATTATTTCTTTCCTTCTACTCACTCTAGGCTTGGTTTGTTGTTATTTCTCCAGTTCTTGCAGATGTTGTGTTAGGTTATTTATTTGAAATGTTTCTACCTTTTTTTGGTATGCTTGTATTGCTATGTACTTGCCTTGCAATACTGCCTTCCCTGTGTCCTATATGTTTTGGACTATTGTGTGTTCATTTTCTTTTCTTTTGATTTTTCCCTTGACCTCATTATTGACCCATTCATTATTTAATAGCATGCTATTCAATCTCCATGAATTTGAGTGTTTTTTAGTTTAGTTTTTTTTTTTTTTGAGGTTGGTTTCTAGCTTCAGAACCTTGTTGTCTGAGAATATGCTTGATATGATTTCAATTCTCTTGAATTTGTTGAGGCTGGTTTTGTGTCCTTTCATGTGGTCTATCTTTGAACATGTTCCATGTGCATTTGAAAAAATGTGTATTTTGTTTCTTTGGGGTGGAGGGTTCTGTATATATCAGTTAGTTCCATTTGATCTGGGACATTGTTTAATGCAGCAACATCTATGCTGATATTTAGTATGGAAGATTTATCAATTGTTGACATACGGATGTTAAAATCCACTACTATAACTGTGTTGCTGTCAATATCTTTCTTGAAGTCCTCCAAGATTTTCCTTATATATTTGGATGCTCCTATGTTGGGTACATATAGGTTTACAATGTTTATGCCTTCTTGAATGATTCTTCCTTTGGTATTATGAAGTGTCCTTCTATCTCTTTTTATGGCTTTTGATTTGAAGTCTACTTTGTCTGACATAAGTATTGCTACACTGGCTTTCTTTTTCCTGTCCATTTGCTTGGAATATGTTTTCCAATGCTTTGCTTTCAGTCTGTATAGGTGTTTTGTTCTGAGGTGTGTCTCTTGTAGGCAGCATATGAGAAGGTCATATTTTCTTATCCATTCAGCTACCCTATGGCTTTTGATTAGAGCATTTAATCTATTTACATTTAAGGTTATTATTAATAAGTACTTAACATTTTTCCCCTTTGTATCTCTATTCTTCTCTCTCTCACTCTTTCTTCATTTCCTTAAAGCAGCCCCTTTAGCATATCTTTCAATGCTGGTTCAGTTGCGGTATACGTTTTAGCCTTCTTTTGTCTGGGAAACTCCTTATTTCACCTGCCATTTTGAGAACCTTGCTGGGCAGAGTAATCTTGGTTGCAGGCCTTTGCTTTTCATTACTTGGAATGTACTTGCCATTCCCTTTTAGCTTGTAGCATTTCTGTTGAGAAGTTAGTTGATAGCCTTATCAGGACTCTTTTGTATGTTACTTCCTGTTTCTCCCTTGTTGCATTTAAGATTCTCTCTTCGTCTCTGACATTTGCCATTTTAATTATGATGTGTCTTGGAGTATGCCTCTTGAGGTTCCTCTTGATTGGGACCCTCTGTGCTTCCTGGAGTTTTGTGATCTTTTTCTCCCCTCAAATTAGGGATATTTTCCATCATTACTTCTTCAAACAGGTTTTCTATTCCTCATTCCTCTTCTTCTTCCGGTATCCCTATTTTTTGGATATTATTATGTTTCATGTTGTCCTGAATTTCCCTTAACCCCTCTTCATTCTTTTTGAGTGTTTTTTTCATTTTCTTGCTCTTTCTGGAAGTTTTTCCTACCATGTCCTCCAGCTCACTGATTCGATCCTCTGCTTCATCCAGCCTGTTTTTGATGCCTTCTACTGTGTTCTTCAATTCAGAAGTTGTATTCTTCATTTTCTCTTGGCTCTTGTTGATAGTTTCTATGTCCTTTTTCATGCTAATATAGTTTGCAGTAAGTTCCTCATAGTATCTCTCTAGTTTTTGGTAATTCTCACTGAGCTTATTGAGTTACCGAGCTTCCTTACAACCATTGTTTTGAACTCAATATCTGATATTTACTTGCCTCTATTTCATTTAGCACTCTTTCCAAGGATTCCTCCTTTCATTCAATTGGAGGTTGTCTCTTTGCCTTCCCATTCTTTGTTAGACTCTTCTTGTTTGCTTCTACTTTTTATAATGATCTGTTTTCACTCCCTGACTTTGTGGTGTGAACTTCTATGGCAGGACACCTGTTAGATTCAGGGGTACAGTCCCCTTGATCTCCTGAATTTCATCCTCTTCTGATACCTTTTATGCTACCTCTGTTGGCTCTCTGGAAGTAATTGTGGTTTGATTGTTGTTTGATCATTCTTTGGTGGGTCCTCCCCTCCAGTAGTTTGACTGAGGGTCATGCTGCTCACCACATCTCTTGTGTTGCTGTGTAGGCGCTGCCAAAACAAAACCACAAAGCCCAGGAAACAAACCCACATTTGCAAAATTAACTGCCCCCCACCCCAAAATCCCACTACCAATAGCAAATGCACCAGTGTTAATAAGGCTATAAACAGATCAAAACTATTACAGGAAAGGAGAGAAATTAACTACAGCATAAAATCCACTGACTTAATATGTATAAACTTGATGCACAAGAAATCCATTTTTAAAAGCTATGTAGTAAATAAAATATCACAAATCATACAGAAGAACACAGTGGACTTTGGATAGCCTCTAGTGTTTACTGCTGTTTTTTTCTTTCTGGATCTGCCTCTGGTGATGTCAGATATTGACCCCGTCTGATCTTAGGCAGTCTGAGACTTCCAGGGATCTACTGTCTGTGGCTGTCTCCTTCAGTTGTTAATCTAGTTACTCTGAGGTCAGCAGTCAGGCTTAAGCACCACAGAGCCAGCGCAGAGTCCCTCCCGGGTGTGGAGCTATTGTTTCCTCTCAGGCTGCCTCCGTTCAGGGGAGTGCTCTGCCTGAGCAAGATGGCTTCTGCTGTGTGGAGGCTGACTCACCACTGGGATCCCAGTGGCTACTTTTTTTATTCTCCCCCCAAAGCCTCTGTCTCCAGTCTCTCCTCAAGCATCTCTGGTCCACTCTGCCCACCCCTTTGCCAAGGATCTACTGTCTGTGGCTACCACTCTGCACTCCAACTTAGTTCTATTTATATAAAACAAATTGATTCCAAAAAATGTGATTCCATTAAAATGGCCATATTACCTAAAGCAATATACAGATTTAATGCAATCCCCATCAAAATCCCAATGTCATTTTCTTAAAGAAATAGAACAAAATAATTTTTAAGTTTGTATGGAACCACAAAAGACCCTGAATAGCCAAAGCAATCCTGAGAAAAAAGAACAAAGCTGGACATATCACACTGCCTAAATTCATATTATACTACAGAGCTACGATAATGAAAACAGCATGGTATTAACAGAAAAACAGATGGCCCAATGGAACAGAACTGAGAGCCCAAGAATAAAACTACATTTACATGGGAAAATAATTTTTGACTAAGGATCCAAAAATACACAATGGAGAAAAGAAATCCTCTTCAATAAATGGTGCTGGAAAAATTGGAAAGCCACATGCAAAAATAAAATAAAATAAAACACCATGACTACAGTTTGTCCTCTTGTACAAGAACTAACTCAAAATGGGTCAAAGACCTAAATATAAGATCTGAAATAATAAAGTACATAGAAGAAAACATATGTACTAAACCTACAGACCTTGGTCGTACAGAACATTTTATGAATTTGACCCCAAAGGCAAGGAAAGTAAAAGCAAAAATAAATGAATGGGGCTAGCTCAAACTAAAAAACTTCTGCATAGCAAAATAAACTAACAAAATAAAATGTCAACCAATTAAATGGGAGATGACATTTGCAAACAACGGCTCTGACAAGGGGTTAATATCCAAAATATATAAAGAACTCATATAATTCAACACCAAACAAACAAACTAATTTGTTGTATTGGAGAGGTCACAGAGAAAAGGGAATCCTCCTTCACTGCTGGTGGGAAAGTAAACTGGTACAACTACTATGGAAACCAGTATGGCAGTTCCTCAAAAAATTAAGAATAGAATTATAGTATGACCCAGCAATTTTTCCTTTGGTTATTTACCCAAAAAACTCAAAAATATTTGTTTGCAAAGATATGCACCCCTAAATTCATTGCAGCATTATTCACAGTGGCCAAGACATGGAGACAACCAAACTGTCCCTCAGTAGAGGACTAGATATGGAAGAGGTGATAGATATGTACAATGGAATACAACTGACCCATAAGAAGAGATGAAATTCCACCATTTGCAACAAGATGTATGAATGTAGATAAATTATGCTAAGCAAAATAAGCCCGTCAGAAAAAGCTAAGAATCATGTCATTTCACTCATATGTGGGATATAAAACTGAAACTCACAGACCCAGACAACAGTTTGGTGGCTACCAGAGGGAAAGGGGCAGGGGATAGTAAAGGGTAAAGGGGGCCAAATATATGGTGACAGAAGATGATTTGACTTTGGTTGGTAGGCACACAAGGCAATATACAGATCATATGTCATAGTAATGTACACTTAAAACCTATATGACTCTATGAACCAATGTCACCCCAATAAATTTTAAAAAATAAAATGGAAAAAAAAGAATATGAGTCCATACGTTTTAGAAACACATTCCATTATATATTTACTTTTCATGTACCTTCCCTCAAATAATTTCAATTAGAAGCAGTTTTACCAAAAATAAAAGTATTCCACAGGCCCATTTTTTCCCATTAGCTGTTTTTGTTATATATACTATATTAAACAGATTGAAAAAGCAAACAAAATCACATTGTTTGGAACTTCTTAAACTGAGAATAAATGGTAAATTAGAGGAGCACAGAAAACAGAGAATGGGGGAGAATGCAGGCAATGGATGGGGAGAGATGATTTCCATCATCTTTGTGGGTCTGGACAAAGGCAGAGGGGCTGCTGAGCCAGTTTTGTGATTCATTATATGCAAGACTAATGGTCGGTTATAGAAAGACACTGGATATTTATTTATATCTTCCAATAAATGTGTTTTCCAGGAATTAATCAACTTAACTAGAGGGCAGTGTGTCTCCAAGCTGAACAATATATTGTGCATTTATTTCTAAGCTGCTTCAATATCTTCAATGGTTTAAAGCCTGGCTGTTCATTGATGGCAATAAGGTAGACCTCTGATTTTGAATTCTGGCATGTTTATCCCTGCTTATGGCTGATAGAACATTCAATTATGGAGAGTCAGGGATTGACTGATTTTATTACCAGCATGAGAAGTAAATCAATCAGCCATAAACAGTGCCTAATCGAGTCCAATGTAATACACAAGGAACTGTATCCCAAACAACAAACACAATTATGTGTCACTTCTAATATGACTCAGGGAGTTTGATATCACAGAGACCCAAAGTATCTTATTTAACTTGTACAACTGTATGTGAGACTCTTCCCTCATGGAGACAATGTGACTATACTTTTAGAAAACCAGTTTTAAAGAAAGCGGTACAGAACCCCAACGCTAAGGCTGACCTCCACTCAGCTTCTGTGCTCAGTCACACCTGGAAATCATAAGTTAAGGATACAAGAACTTGTCCACTGGTCCCAATACTTAGCCCTGCCTGTCCGCAGAACCCAGGGCAGGGTGAAGAAGGTGTCCAGATGGTGGCAAACACCACTGCTGACTATGACCTTGGCACTAGCTGTGTCTAAGCAATGTGCAATAAGGTGACAAAAGAACAAATTTTCAATTCATTTGCTAATTGAGTAACTTAAATTCCTTGAGCATTCGTATTTGGGTTGCTTTATTTCTTTAAACTGAATTATCCAGTTCAGCAGTGTTCATTGATCACATTCACTGAATAATTTCCTAAATTAATACCATCTTGGTTTGATTTGGAAAAACAGTAGCCTGCTCTTTCTCACCCAATTATTTCTCTGTCAATTAAAATCTTCTCATTAACACCACATGGGCTTTAAAGGTTAATTTACCCTACAAATCTCTGACCCTGATTTTGTTCCAATCCCTGAAGATTTAAAAGGTTTTGTCCAGTTCTGTATGTCACTGTGCACTCTTCCTTTGTCCTGGACATATTCTTTGGTACTTTGATAAAGTCTCCACCCAGCTCAGGAGAGGGCTGAAGCCTCCTCTTTCCCTTCAGACAGGCAGTTGTAGGGCCTGTCAGCCCCTGAGTTAAAAATAAATAAAAATATCTCTGTCCTGAAGAGAAACCACTCACACAGACTTGAAAATCCTGGAGTGACCTGATCACATGCCTAGACTCAGAGGCCCCACTCAGAATAGCCTTCCTGTCCTCAGGATCATTAGATCAACATGGGTTGTAGCTCTGCTCTGGGAGTAACATGTTCTCTGTGCAAAACTGGTGCTGCACTCACTTTGGTTCTTCAGCACCAGGCCTTTCCAAGAAGTTTCTTGTGCACATTCTCAGAGTACCTGCTAGTCAGTCCTGGTATACCTGCATAATTCTACATGCCTTTCTTGAGAGGCACTATAAATACCTGGCTAGTGAACCCTCAAATAGTCTTCCCTATAGGGTCTGACATGCCTCTCCCCTAGTTTCAGAGTAGGGGAGAGAGTTCTGTCAGTCACATCACCTGCCCAACTGTCCATTAGATAAATGTTCATGTGCATGTCTGTCTTTCTCTCACCTGACAATGTTCTGTCCAAGGGTGTCCCTTCCAATAAAGGACTTGTCCACTTAAGTACTGGTTATGAGGTCATCAGTAATTACACCTACGCTGACTAACAGATCATATTTAGTGTCTTTCCAATGAACCAGTGGGACAGGGTCATACTGTACAGGAATTATAACACAGCATCACACAGAGGCCCACAAAGAACTGCTTGGTCACACTGGTCATGTACCTCCCACTCATAGACATGACCTATTGTTTTCTGGGTGCATCCCCAGCATCAGGGAGCTACAGAGTCAGAGCCAATCAGCAAACTGAAGGAACTGATTGAATTCTGTCATGTGTATAAGAAGTAGTTACAATCTCCAAAGGAATTTTTCAAATTTTTTATATTATATTATATTCTTAACAGTCAGAGAGGAGGTCAAGTTTAATGCCTCAATAGCCACTTCAGGTATAAACTGACCGGAACCATTTAGGAAGAGAGTCAAGGAATTGATAATCCTATAGGCTCCTGAATAGGAATCCCATTTAAATACAAACCTTATTCATCTCAGATGTAAACTCAGCTGGTTTTTGTTGTATTTTTTAATGATCAGAACTTCATTTTGAAACATTTGCAAATGCAATTAAGTAATGTGAAGTTTCTGGATATGAAAAACAATTGCCATCAAGTCAATTGAATATATAGGGTCTGGCACAAGAAATGCCCCTGTTTTATTATAAAATCTTTTATTGTAAAATCATAAGCATGTAATTCTGTAACATAACACTATCACAGTCAAGCATGCCATATGACATTTTACGTGAAATGTTCAAATTATAACTATAAATTATTATACCCATATTATTACCCTACCAACCACACTCAAGCAGGCATTACTTCTGCTGGACCCTGTATTTAAACTGTATGTATTCTGAACATTTTTATTGAACTAACAGTACATATTTTGGGTCAATCATTATAACCAATTGTTTTACCATCTGTATGTTAGGAAATAATTACCCATGAACAGCTCATATTCCTATATGGTCTAGATCTTCTGAGCCAACCCATTTATGATGAGCTTAACATTTTTTTGTTTGTTAGTTTTTTAGTATAAGACCACATTGTAGGACAGTAAGGTCAGAGCTCTCTCTCTCTTTTGAGATGATCCAGGATAGCAGACAAGGACCTCCCAGGAGATCCACTTACACTCTGGAGGAAAGAGGTCTCTCTCCAGTAAAGTGGATGAGCAGTTCACCCAGAGTTTTATATATCATCCATTTCCCAATTCTGGGTTTCTCCCCTTTAATCTACTCTGCTACATCTATAGGTATAATTCAACACTCAGCACATCACCTGTCAGGACTGAGACTCATGGAACTCTGCCTTTTGCTGTGAGTAATAAGCCATCTTTGTTTCTGAGTCAGATGTCTTGTGATTTTATACACCTTGTTATGCGCTAAATGTTTGTGCCCCACCTAAAATTCACCTTTTGAAATCCTAGTCCCAGTGTGATGGATTAGGAGACAGGCATTTGGAAGGTACTTAGGTAATGAGTAAGAAGAGACTGAAAAGTGTGTGCCCTCCGTTCCTGCCTCCCTGCCTACCACTTCTGGGAGGTCCATGTGTTTGTTGTTCTGCAGTATCTCAAAAGAGGATCCAGACCATGCAGAAATGTGAGATGTTCATGGGTAATTATTTCTCAAGATAAAGGTCATTTAAAAATTGGCTATAATGATTGACAGGAAATATGTTCTATTAGTTCAATAAAAATTTCCAAATACATGCCATCCAAATATGCTCAGTTGACTCAATGGCAATTATTTGTGCTTCTTATCCAGAAAGTTCACATTATTTGATTGCATTTGAGAATATCTCAAAATAAAGTTCATGTCACTAAAAACACAAACAAACAAAAAACCCATCAGTCAGAAAGAAGAGAGGAGGAGGAGAAATGGATAGAGACAGGATAAGCTGGATGCTGCATCTGCCTCTAGGCTCTGCAGTCAGCTTCAAAGCCAGTATTGCCCTGCTAGAGAAGCTGACTCCTCCTCGGAGCCCAGATCTGCTCATCAGCCTGGCCCAGGATTCAGAGAACCCATGGGAGAAAATCCAGCAAGGAGGAAAGAGCTCAGGATTGCATATTGACCCAGGCCAACACAGTAAGTCAGCACTGCCATGTGCTCAGGGCCTCTACCCACCTTTAAACCATAACCCCCTCCCAGCACTCTCTCACTGCTGCCACCAAGTCACTTGCAATTAGTCTTGTGTCATGGTTTCCATAATGCAGAGCAGTGTGGGGAGGGGGCACTTGCAAAGGGAGTTATAACTCAGCTGAGTTGGGGCAGTATCAGTTGCTGTGTTATTTGGGCCTCATTGTCAAAACGTATTTCTTCAAGATTCATTTCCATAACTTCTGAGACTAAGCAAATTACTAACGTGTAGCTCTATAGCACTTCTCTGTTTAATCTGGTCATACAACAGGTTGTCTCTCTTACTGTTTCTGATTTTCATCCTACAACATGGAAAAATAAAATTTGAGTTTGGAAAAGAACACACACAAGCATTTCATTAGAAAAAGAACAATTTAAATAGCTCCTTAAGTTGAACATTTTCTCTATCTTCTTCCACTTAGAACACTTTCTGAAATTTAATTGAATTATTTTGTTTGCACAATTTTAAGAATTAACAGTTTTACAATTTCTATACATGCAGGAGTCTTTCTTTTCAAAGGGTAACATTTGTACCGAAAGACAACAAAACAGAGGTCAACATGGTGGGTGACGGTAAGTCTTAACCCAGCCCACAGCCAAGATCTTTTAGGCATTGGGTCTGTATGTTCCTCACATGTCTTTACCGAATAAATTAAGGCTTTACGCAGTGCAGAATCTTCACTTTTGATAACCCCCCTTCTTTCTAATTTCAGGGAACTGGAGAGGACTGTACACAAGCATGTCAGATAACCACCTAGCGAAACCAACACACTCTCTTTGGCAGGGTGCCTGGCCTCCATTACCATTTCTACACCAATATAGAAAGTATTTCTAACAAAAGGAAACAAACAAGGGACAAAAAGCTCCCTTCCACATAAAAATTAAATTTGTTTTTCAACACACCTGCTTTCTCCATACAGAGATTTCTGTACTTTGCTGAACTTAAATTTTAAGAAAAATTAGTTACTGTGTTCAGAAATGTAAAATCTAAACCATGACATTGTACAAAGTATTACATTTGAAATATGTCAGTACAATTTGATTTCTGCTGGAAAAACATTTTATCATATTTTCTGACTTGCATTTCAGAAGTTTTTCAATATATCAAAATATGTGTCAATTATAAATATTATAAATTAAAACTTTATAAACAAAGAATTTGTCTCTCAGTGGGTACCTGTATTCCCATTGGACATGACCCATCCCAGGTTCTTCTTGCTGGCTGAGCACTGAGCAAAGTGCCTTTATGCTACTTGAAGTCACCCTTGTCATATACTTAGCAATGAATTCATATTGAGATGGCTTTTCATCTTGGAAAAATGAACTGTGATTTTTTAATAAAAAATAAATCAGGTATTGTTTATTACACTTGTCAAGTGACTCAGCTAGGTAGGTCATGTTCAGTAATGTCCAGATAAAGATTTAATAACATTTTAAAAGTGTGAGGTCCTGGTGAATTCTAGACCTTGGCACTGTGTTTAATTAGTCTTGCCTCCACCTCTGAAAAATGGTTAAAACTGAATCAGTTCATTAAACCAAAATCCAGAAATAAACTATGAATGGCAACTAACTAAATGCTACTTTTTTTATTATATTGGGCACATTGAATAGGTTGCAAAAATCAAACAATCAGTTTCATGTATTTTTCAAATCAACTAACAAAACCTTGAATGATATTTAAAAGAAAGTATTGTATTTAAAACTCAAAAATTAGGTCTAAAAATGGAAATTGAATAAAGCATTCAAGTATTTGTTATATTCTTTTACAACACGCAGTATCACTTTTAAAACATGCTGAATAAAACATAATTGTCTACCATTCCCTTGAACTGTCAATTACAAGCTCATATTCCTCTAAGAAGTAACAGTGTTATGAAAACTCTCTTGACATGAATACATTTGGTTGCTCTAATACAGAATGCCATGCCTCCAGTGAGGCTCATGTTCTTCTCTCCAGAAGCAGCCTCTAAAGGGACTGCATGCCCAGTAACACAATCATACCTCTACATGGTCAGGAAGGCACAGAGGGTGGAGACACAGCCTTCTTCTCCTTCCTGGAGATATGATGCTTATGCATGAATAGAGGCATCATTCCTTTTTCCCAGGATCCAGGGAAGCTTCAAGGATATGGGATCTGAAGGAGTGAGGTAGGGGTGTGGATGAGACAAAGATATGAGAGGAGGGGCACACTAAGCAGGAAAGAAAGGACTGAATGAGGCAGGTGAACCTAATTATTGCTGGCTATGGAATGAAGGCAACAGAATATTCTGCTAAACAAAATCACCCCTAACAGGGTTTCCAACCTATAGGAAAGCTTCAGAGTAAAAGACTTAAAACAGAAAGGATCCATATTTATTTTATAAGACCGAGGTTCTGATACACCAAGTGAAAAATGAACTGAAGGGAAGGTGCAAAGTAGCCCAGGGACAAAGTAGTCTTATGACACATGTGGTAATTGGGTCTGATGGGTGACACATTGTGAATGTGAAATGAGCCATATGAGTGATCACTGCAGCTGGAAACCCAGTCAACTCCCCTGAGAGTTTCCTTCTTTACCACTCCAGTGTAATCTGCAGCAGTGCTGGCAGGTGTGGGGGTGGGAGCCAGGGGTATCCATGTGCTTTGTTCTCTGCTTTGTTCTCTGTGGGGCAGTCAAGAGGTAGATGGGCTTTGTAAGCCTAGTGTTCGCAGTGTTTTCTCCTCTGGTTCCACCAATATACAAGCCCTGCTGACTGCCTCCTATTAGTCTCTGCATCACCATCATGGAATTTCTGAGTTAGATGGGTCCTGGGACAGCACTGACCTTATGAACAGAGACTTACAGAAAAGACAGGTATTGCAGTCGATCAATAAACAGTGAGCAAATAGAAGCATTTAAATGACACAAAAACAAAAAAACAACCAAGCCAAGAACCTTCTGAAATATAAGCAATTGTATTCAAAACTCAGACCAGACTGGGGCAGGGGTTGGGGGTGGGAGACATACCAGGGATGGGTATTTAGTGGAGTAATTGGGGGATTCTTCAAAGGCTAAAGATAAGAAAGCTCCCATCTATCTTTTTCTTTGCTTTGTAAGAGAAGCCAGGTGAAATGTAAAGCATAATGGAGAAATTTTTCTTTTAATTTGTCATGATTAATGAGCTAGCTACCTCAACTAACATTTAGATAGAGAAAAGTAGATAAAAAAATGGATTGGGCTCCTGGAATGAACTCCCCTTGATTGTGATGCATTATATTTTTAATATATTGTATTTGAATCATCACAGCATTATTCACACTCGCCAGGACATGGAGACAGCCTTCGGTAGAGGAATGGCTAAGGAAGATGTGGTACATATATACTATGGAATATTACTTGGTCATAAGAAAAAATGAAATACTGCTATCTGCAGCAACATGGATGAACCTTGAGAATATTATGCTAAATGAAATAAGTCAGTCAGAAAAAGCTAAGAACTATATGGTTTCACTCCTGTGTGGGATAAAAAACTGAAACTCATAGGCACATGTAGAGGGAAGGGAGTGAGGGGAGTAGTGAAGGGTAATGGGGTCCAAATACATGGTGATGGAAGATGATTTGACTTTGTAAAATTCAATATAATGGTCATGTATTATAATGTACACTTGAAAGCTATATGACTCCATGGTCCAATGTCACCCCAATAAATTTAATTAAAAAGTGGTTTAGAAGAAAACAAGCAAAGTTGGGAAGTATGAAATTCAGACTGTGAGTCCCTGTATAATTTCACTGAAAATGGGTTGTTTGTTTTTTAGCTGTTATGTATTCCACAAAATTTCATTTGAATACCTTTAGAAGGGCAAGTTCTCATTCTTTCTTTGTGTATGTATATTTTATTGAGCATGCTATTACAATTGTCCCATTTCCCCCCCTTTATCCCCTCTGCCATGCACCTCATCCCATCATCCCCACACCTTGTCCATGAGCTGCACATACCAGTTCTTTGGCTTCCTAATTTCCCACACTACCCCCAGACTCCCCGACCACTATTTTTTTTTTTTTGGTCAACATTTTTCCACCATCACTTTCCCCAGCCCCACCTGCCCCCACATCTCACCCTCAATCCTTCCCCCATTTGGCTTTGTCGATGGCTCCTTTATCATGTTCCTTGATGACCCTTCCCCTCCCTTTCCCCTCTGGTTACTGTCAAGTTCTCATTCTTTAATTTCCATCACTCTGTATTACTTTATCTGCTACTTATTTATCTATTTACTTACCTATTTTCATATAGCATTTTAATATATATGCCTGACCCTAAAATATTGGAGTCCATGCTCCTTGGACTAAGTACAGTATTTTGCACTTAGAAATGCAAACTGAATGGAGAGGTTGATCCAATGGTATTTCAAGGGGTGTTAGTGTCATGGAAGATTTATGGATAAAACATACACTTGCATAAGGAAGGTGGTGCTCCCAAAGGTGGCAGCAGGGAAGAAAAGAGCACATGGAAATAGAGGCAAAGGAGCAAATGAGTCCCACTGAATACCCTTCCCCACAAACAGGTTCCTCTGACCTAGACCTCTGGGATGCAATATTCCTTCCACTTTCTTTCCTGAGTCAGCATTTTTAGGAGCTCTCCTGGTCTTCTCCTATCTCATCAGGTGTTGATGCTAGTCTACTGTGGTTCCTCTTTGCTTCTCTCTTCTTATCCTGAGCTATACTCCCCTCTTCACAGATAAACCATGCTGAGCACTAGGAAATACTAAGAAATAAATGATAATGAAAATGCTACATGTCAAAACTTGTGATAGGAAGTTTAATTGGAACTTAGAAAATTATAGTCTCAAGAGTTCACATTGGAATATGACAAAAAAATCATAATTTAAATTATGAAGAATTCAACTTGAGTGCTTTGAAAATAGAAGACATGATAATCCCAAAGAAAAGGAAAATAATAAAGGTAGTAAATGCTAGTGAAATATTTTACTTGGCACATTAAATTCAGAATTTTATATCATAATGAATTGGAATTGTTATCCACACATGACATATGTGACTTTGGAGATATATGAACTAGAGAATTTAATCCACTTACATTTATTGTGATCGCTAACACTGAATTCTAGCAACCATTCCAATTTCTACTATTTGTCCTCTTCCTTTCCCTATTGCTTCTCTTTGGAATTTGTAATTCTTCAATTAATTCTATTTTCCCTTTGTACTCTTTTATAAATTATACATTCTATCCTTACTCTTTTAAAGGTTACCCCAAATTTAATATGCATATATTTAACTTAAAGTCTATATTCAGTCAATATGTTTACTCTCCTCCTGAATGAAAAAGGATTTTAAAACTTTGATGTCTAACCCTTTCTGTTTGAATCTGTAATTTATGCCCAATATTTGTACCATTTTTCACCCTAAAAATGAGGCATTATTCTCGTGCTGTCTGTGTATGTTTAGAGTTACCCGCAGGCTTGTCATCTTGAACCCACCTCTGTATTCTGCTCAGTGCCTGTTACATGTCTACCTAAAGTAGGGGATGTAGCATCACACAAATTGCAGACACTAAGATTGTGATAATTTTGCAGAAAGGAAAATCACACAGGTGTTGACACCAGAGAAGGGGAGATGGGATTCTGGGCAGCACGTAGAGGAGATGTTCGTGTGGACAGCAGGGCTGAATGGAAACCATCCCTCTGACATCATCTACACAGTGCCTAATAAAACCAAAGAGGACATGTCACTTCTTGTGTTAAGGACACAGGGAGTTCTAATTTTAGGAGTTTCATGAGATAGGCAAATGGGACAATCTTAAAGTGACCAAAGAGTAACTAGTCCATGTGGGAATTTTATGACCACATTCCAACAATTTCATGAAAATCAAAACAAATGGCAAAGCAAAGCAACCTTCTAGAGATTTAGCAGGTCAGCAATTAATATGGGTGCAAGTGCTGCCACCAGAAGAAATGGCAGCAAGTTGCTCCTCAACAAAGCAGCAGAACTGTGATCATCTAGAGAGCCATCCACAGGCCGATTCACAGCACCTCCTTTAGTATAAGTGTCCATGGAGCTCACACCCACAGAGAGAGTGTTCTGACCTCCCAGGATCTGAGCCTCATACCTCAGTGGATCAACCTGCCTGTAGGGGCTCTGCTGGTAAGGTTTGCCTTCAGAAATAGAGTAATGTGATCCTGAATGTGTTGAACACATATTCAACAGAGAGACATAAAACCAGCTGAATTTTTTCAAATGGGAAATTTCAGAAACTTTAAGGTATTTAGTCACTGTCCAGCACTGGCTTCTTCCTGCCCTGCAGAGGAACTATTTATTCGGGAATTGATTTAAGTACTTCTGGTAAATGGAGGTTTTGGAGTCTATTAGCTTGTTTTTTGTTGCATATTTAAAGGCTGAGGTACTTGGCATGATGGTGCTACACACCCAGTGACCAGGGAAAAAACAGTAGATATGGCTTGGGCTGTTTGATTCAGGGCCCATCAAGCCCCTCCCACCCCTACATTAAGAGAAAGTTGCTCACCTGTACAGTGCCAGATTTCCTCCATCTGTACAAAGGTATAAATTACTGGTACATGATTGCAACAATAATGTCACACTGATGTAGATATATTATCTCAATATATACATATTTATTATTTATAGGACCCTATGTGACTACATCAAATGTGAAAATTGAGTAGGAAAAATATGTGCTATTTGGTAATGTGGGCTAAGAATGAAAGTATGAAGCATGGTTATTGAAGGAAATGAACTATTCTGTCACTACAAGAGAAAAGAATTGAGGAGATAAATTATGGTTGTCTTACAAACAAGCCTAGAATTAAAATTCCCCAAAATTCATATCACTGAACTCTAAAAGGAAGTGGCCATGCAGGTTGTCTGGCCAATGAATTTGCTATTCCAGATTCATTCCCTGTATAAAGCATGAGTCCTTTCAAAGGGGTAGAGGGGCTGATAACACAGTGGTAGTTGCCCCACTAACACTCTTTGGTTGTTCTTCCTCTTTCTCCTCCTCCTCCTCAGCTGGCCCTCACTAATGAGTGTCTCTTCCCCTGCCTATCCCACACATGCTAAGGACTTTCCCAGGATCGCACTTTCAGGTGACTTTTCTTACTGATCTAAACCCTTTCCCCAAGGCAATGTCAATCACCCAATTGCAAGTCCAGCTTTATGCTAATAAGGTCCAGGTACCTCCAAAGTCCATTTCTTTGTTTGCTGACTTTAGCACATCCTGAGAGGCTCCCAGGTGCTTCATATTCCACTGTGTCCAGTGAATCCTGTCTTTCACCCCGTATCCTCAGCAATTGCCTCTTCACATAGTTCCTAATTCATGAAACAACAATTCGCTCAAGACAAACACCACCTCCAGACAGACACTGTCCATTTTCCAGGTCTGTAGATGGAATATATTCTCAGATCTAAACACATGCTTCCCCTTTTCCGCAACAAATACCATAGAGAAGTACCTGATTATTCTCACTTCCCTCACCACCAACAGTGTCTTCTCTCCAGCCCATGAACTCACGATCTCCTATTTTCCTACCTGCAAATCTGTGTCACTGTCTTTTATAAATTTTAACATCATCTCAATAATGACAGAAAAAAATTAGCTCTTTAAAAAGGCCCATGTCCTTCCTCCCTCTGTTATCTCTGGGCGAACATCATTGCAGCCCCAAGTACAGCAGTCTCATCCTCACAGCAGGATGCCACTCATGTTGCCAAATGAAGGCAACATGAAGGAGACCTGTATACTGTTTAATATCTACATAACTGACCCGTCCCTATTATTCCACAAATGACTGCCTGCTCCCAGCCAGCCTACCTTTCAGGACACAGTTATTAGTCACGCTACAGCAGTGATGACATCTGCCTCCTCTCCATTCTCTGCTCCAAGCTCCTCAACAGTAGGGATAATACGGTATTCACCTCCTGTGCATTGACCCACTCATTCAGCACTGGTTACAGGATAGACAAAGCCAAATGGGGGAAGGATTGAGGGTGGGAGGTGGTAGAGGGTGGGGCTGGGGAAAGTAGAGCCAGGAAAATGTGGATATGGGGATGATGGGATGGGGTGCAAGCTGGAGGAGATAAAGGGGAGAAAAAAAATGAGACAACTACAATAGCATAATAAAATATACAAAAAAAGAAAAATATAAGTGATTATTCAATAAAGTACAGATAATTAATTATTTATACAGATAAGGATAAATAATAGCTTATCAAAAATAAATAAATAAATGAATGAATAAATAAATAAATATTGGACTATTAAAAAAAAGCAAGAGAGTTCAGCCAAATATATGGCCAAAAAGCCAATAAAAATTGCAGTAAATCAGGTGACCTAGGTTGACATCTAAAATTAGTAGCTACCTTATTGATTCTAAAAATAACTCAGTTCCTCCCAACCTCAATCCCCTTACTGTCAAGAGGGGGTGGACTAGCTGTCTCCCAGGGTTTTCTCAGCATTTCAACCCCATAGATCCACAATTCAGAGATTCAGAGTTGAAGTGCTATACCTAAATTATTTTTAAGTTGTATAATGACTTACCATATTCATTTGTGAACAGAAAATATTATGGTCAACTCTCTCCAAATTGACTTGTAAATAATAAAATATATCAATTATAAAACATTAAAATTATGTGGATTATAAAATTTATGTGGCTATTAATACATCATGCTATATAAGGAGTCAAGAATTTCTGAAAATTAAAAACAAAGTTTGGCCCTGGCTGGGTGCCTCAGTTGGATGGAACTTCATCCCATGTACCAAAAGGTTGTGGATTCAGTGAGCTGGCTACTACATGTTATTAAGAAAACTGATCATATGGAAAAAGTAAAATTATATGATATAACACAACATATCCAAAAATATATTCCATATGAATTGATCTCCTAAAATATGAGAGAGAAAACTTTTAAATGATTAGAAGATAATATACTAACACATACATAGTGTTCATTCTGTCTTAGATGATGGTCTAAATGCCCTCCAGATATTAATTCTATCAATAACCCTATAGGAAGGTAAACCCAACTATTATTTTTGCTGTTAATTAATTCACAGAAAAGATAATTATGCACAGAGAGATTAACAAATTCACTGAAGAGTTACAGTTAATTGGATACTGAGTCAGGACTCAAAGTCAAGCATACAGTCCTCAGAGTATGAGCCCTTGAGCACTGTGCTGTCCATGACAGAGAAGGCTTTCTTTGAAAAAGACTTAAAAATATAAATAATAAAGAAAAGATATATAAATTTAACTAGAATTATTTTTTAAAACAATGAAGTCAACTTTATGTTTTGAAACAAACCACCGACTGGGAAAAAATATTTTCCTCTGGGTAATCTGTAAATAATTATTCTAATCCTACATATAAATAAGTAAAAGGCAAACCACCCTATCAAAAAGTAGGTACAATATATGAACCTACATTTTTAGAAAATCTAAGTCAAATAGTAATAAATAAATGAAAGAGTACTCAGTCTCACTGGTTACCAGGCAAATGGAAATTAAAACAAGGAAATAACATTTTTGCCCATGGGATTAAAAAAAAAACTAAGCTGTCAGTATAATGTCAAATGTTGGCACATGTTACCTGTAAGGATGGAGAATGGTCAGTCAATTTCGAAAGCCATCAGGTAAAACCTGGAAAAATTGAAGATGTGTCTGCTGTTAAAAAAATAGTGACCTAATTTGTCTTTTTAGAGAGATCGCTACTACACAAACTAATGACACATGGGCATAGATTTCACTACCACACTCTGTAATGGCAAAATACCAGGATATTGTCTTTATATATTAGTTACATAATTTTGAAAAATATTTGAAAATAGAGCATATTCAACTTTTTCCAGATTGTATTGTGAAAACCTACAGAAATTTCAAGGACTTCAGAAGTTAAATCTCAACAAGCGGAATTTTGAAAAAATCAAGTAGGAAGCAGAGGGGATGAAAAAGGTTAGCAAACATGGAGGTGGAAGAGGGAATAAGGGGGATAAATGGTCAAGGAAAAAATACAATAAAAATAAACTATCAAACATTTTTAAAAATCTATCACAAAGGAGTGTTACTAAATTACATTTTAAGCTACAGAAATGCTATTACAGATATAAAAACAATCTATGTAACTGGAGGAGAAACATATATCCACCAACACCCTGATAAATTACTGGGGTTTCTGCTTTTTTATTTCTTATCCTTTGGAATGAGCATAAAGGACTAGGTAAGATGATTTAATTAAAAGAAGTATAAAACAGTGTTATGGAAGACAGGCTAATAACATTGCTTTTACTTCCTATTGTGCTCAGCTCCAGGTCTTAACTCTCTGGCTATCTGTAAATCACAGAAAAACTCTTTCTCTGTGTTACTTGATCCCTGAAACAGACATAAGATAAGTAAATTTCTCTGTCTACCCTAATTTTTTAAAATTCTATTTTTGAGGTTCATATATTCTAACATACATATCATGTGTCATTAACTCACCAACTGAACCTACCATTACAACCTTAAGGAAAATTCTCTGCATCATTTTATTAAGATCAATTTGTGACTCATTAATTTGTGAAAAACAGACATGTTATTTATTTAACAGTTACAGTTGCCCAGATAAACCCAAATGTGCATCTGCAGTGGTCCTTCAGGCTGTTCTGTTGGCTGCATAGGACCCATATCAGCTCCAGGTTTCTGATTTGAACATATATCACTGCATCTTGTCCCTGTTCAGGTAGAGTGGTGGCCTAGGAGAGGAGTGCTTCCACAGACTGTTACAGAGCTCAGAGCTTGCTCATATGACACAGAAACGTTGTCCCAGGTTGGGTACTGTATCATCATTCCAAAATTCCTGGTGATCAGTCCTCATATCCAGCTCAGTCTCTCTTCATACCAGCATGGGAAACACTTTATAATTCAGAAATGTCACAGTGAGTTGTTATGTCCCCTCTTGATTACACCCCACTAGTCAATGCTGATGACCTGATCACATCACACATATATACAAATATGTAGTCCTTCATGCATTTCAATTATTAGATAAGTGATGATTAAGTGATCACACTCAGTCCTCTGTCCTACACATGTGTGCACACACATGCATGTGCACACAGAGGCACACATATGCATGCACACTTGTAGCACACACACATGCACACACACTTATGAGGTCTCAGGTGACCATGGGAGGATTAAAGCAAGTCCTGACATATGACAGACATAGGTTACCTAATTTAGGGAAAAAGCATATTTTATAGGCAATAGAGGCTCAAAGAAATTGAATGACTTTCCAAACACATAGGCTCCCCATCCGCAATGCCTAAGCCATTCTTCCCTAAGCTAAATCCATATGGCAAATTCTGACTTCTCATCCCATTCTTCATTAGAATTCTTAATGTAGGGTTATATGGCTGAACAGGGGCTCCCCTACAGTTATTCTGGTTTTAGGGGAAATGGGGTAAGGGAAGAAGTCTCACATCCATCAGTCATATAAATAATTAGAACTAGCATGGATGCATGTTAATTACTGAAGCACTCATGGTGGTCAGTAATATATCACAAGAATGTCCAAATTCACACTATATTAGGACTATCCTTCCATTTTTTTCTTCTCTAAATGTTTCATCTTTATATGATTCTTTCCCCCAGAAAGACCAAACAGAGAAGAAACACAAGTGAGAAGAAATGGTAAAAACCATCTGAATTTGGTTTTGTTTTACATTGTCTTTTTTTTTTTAAAGATTTCATTTATTTATTTTTAGAGAGAGGGGAAGGGAGGGAGAAAGAGATGGAGAGAAACATCAATGTGTGGTTGCATTTCACATGCCTCCCACTGGGGACCCAGCTCACAACCCAGGCACGTGCCCTAACTGGAAATCGAACTGATGACCCCTGGGGTTGCACTCCACTGAACCACACCAACCAGGGCTCTATTGTCTTTTAGACACATGTTTGTTAAGCACAGTTTAAACCAAAATGTTATCATTCGGTATTGAAGTTAATGTTTTGTTCAGAGATAATCATAAGCTAAATTTCCAGACTCCAACAAAATTGTAGAATAACATCACAGTTTAGATGATTTGGGCATGGGTCTTAGGCTGTGCTTGGGACTCAATTGTAGAAACTCATAATATAACAAAGACTAGAAAAAAAGTTAAAATTACTTGTCAAGGAAGAAGCAATTAGTTGTCTAAGGTTTGTTTTCTTATTTTTCCATTTTTTGAAAAGTGAGATCAAGAGTTGAGTTGTGAACAAAATCATAAAGATTAATGTGCTCAAGTATTTTCATATATTTATATATATTGCCATGGTCTTTGACTCAGAGAGGTGATAAAATGCACAAGGGTAGATCTTTTTCTTTTATTAAGATATAGCATACTTTTAATAATATAGTCCAAACTAAAATTCTTATTTTGATATGAATGTAAATAAAAATTAAGTGTCTATACTGGTATTTTTAGATCTGTCTCCATGCATCATGGCATGAGAAAAAAAAGGAATTTCTTTTTATCTGTCCTTCTTCTTACTTTTTATAAAACTTTAACATACCACCAGAGAATAGTATAGGGTATTTAATGCTGATGAGAATTTTTTTAATCTTATATTTAGTTTAATATATTACCATCTCCCAAAATAAGGCTTGCATTTTCTTTTATTTTGTAATGATATAAATCTTATAACTTTGAAGCAGCCACTCTGGGAAATTCCATGACAGAGTGACTTCACTCCTAATAAATATAAAACCTTTCTGACAACCTCTCAATATAAGTATTCTGAAACCTGTTTATTTGATCATCTAAACTTTTTCTCTTTATAGAAAACATTTCCCAATTGTCTATTAAAGTTCCTTGCATACTAAGCAGTACCAGGCCTCAGCATATCCAGAAATGTCTTTGTAAGAATCTGGAGTTTTCATCAGTGATTTCTGTATGAACTCGAATCCCAATGGAGTATAGTGAATGAGTATATTTACTAGAATGAGCTCAATAATTATACATGATAACATGAATTTTCCACCCAGCCCCTTTCATGGAAACTTCTTGTCAAAGAATTCAGACATGCATGTGCCCCCACCCATTCTTCAGGATCTCTCAGGTAGTGAATCCTAATCATTAGCTAGGGTTTTGTATAAAAACCTTGTAAGTGATCATACTTCATGACTAACATGATAGTGTACAATGTCCTTCACTACCTCATCTGTACAAGGTAAATAATAACACTTCTCACAATCACCATGAGGATGTCAAGGTCATGTTTAATACAGAACATGAGCAGAACTACAGTGCATGCATGGTGGGGAGATGACAGCAGGGAGACAAACCTGAGTCAACAGGACGAGC
The DNA here is from genome assembly GCA_004026545.1 of Mormoops blainvillei. Lineage (NCBI taxonomy): Eukaryota > Metazoa > Chordata > Mammalia > Chiroptera > Mormoopidae > Mormoops > Mormoops blainvillei. The sequence continues at coordinate 63,109 of PVJD01004988.1, forward strand.
ATCTGCTCAACAGCCCATGGCAACTGCTTTTCCAATCTGTTCTTCCACTATTTGTCAATGACTTGACCTGCTTACAAGTTCAATTCAGGATGTTCAATATTTGAATGCCAAGGTCCTACCCCACTCCCCTTTTTTGCAAATATCCTGCATTTTGTCCAGAATGATTTCTTCCATGTCTGACCTCCCACTGGCTGCCTGTGAGGTCCTGTCTTAACCATGTCACTGTTCAATAACCCTGATCGATATGACATCGCCTTTCTCTCTTGCAAACACAAAACCTCCAACAAGCATGTATCTAAAAAGTCAATTTCCTTATCCTCCAACACCAGAAGCAGCAACAACAACAAAACCCAAGACCTTCTTTTCTTTCATATGTTACTGGTTTAAATGCTCAGTCTAGCATCATCTCAGATTCTGTCTTTCCTCGTCTCATTGTTCTGCTCATCACAATCCTCACAATGTTGCCCGCAAATAGTTTGAATCTCTCTGCTTTTCCCATTTCTACTGGGGACTAGAATGTAGGGATTCTACCTTTCCATCCCCCCAGACGAACACAATAGGCTCTCAATTGATCCCACTTCTTGTCTGTTTCTAGGATATCTGTTCATTTACTCCAACACTTTTCCTGAAGGAGAAATAAGGTATAAGTTGACTCACTTCAGTGAGACCTATATAGTGCAATTTTCTGACAAATAAAAATGTTTTAATAGATGTTTTTCTCTAACTTGTATAGACTTAGTCTATAGCTGATGGGTGTCTCTATTTCCTCCCTATGCCCCTACAATCCCTTCCCCACACAGCAAGACACAGAACCTAATTTAAACCAGATGAGCATCATGTTAAGCCTTAAAACCTTTCCATGATTCTCACCACATTCTGCATAAGTTTCTCATTCCCTATTCTGCTCCTCTGTCCAAAAGCCAGACCCTGGTCTGTACAAGCTCACCTCAAACCTGTCCCCCTGCCATGTGGTTAAGGTTCCCTGTGATCACTTTTGTCTTGCCCACTAAGCTATCAACATGCTAGAGTCAGGGTGATGCAGTCCCACTTCTCCGGCTAACCCAGAGTGGTGTTCATTGAATGTTTTAAGGTGAATGAGTAAATGAGCAAAATCAGTGAATAATTAATAAGCAAGTAGGGAACAGGAAAGAACCACTGATACAAAAGGTAAGGCAATTCCTTTCAACTGTTGGAGTTTATATTCCTGAAAATGCCATGATTAGCATGCCTGTGATTGGCAAGTAAACTTGAGATCTCAGCAAATAGGTGATTAACCTTATTGCAAAATTGGATGCAGATTCGTTACTCTACTCACTCACTCATTTTGAATGCAACAGCCACACAATAAACATGCTCACTCAATAATGTTGATCACCTCCACTGGCTAGTACAGTGAAGTCACCATTGTTCACACATGTGCATTCCGTCCACTCTCCTTAGCTGCCAGGTTATATCAATGTCACACAAACCATTCTCATTATGTTAACAACCATTGGACTTTTTCCAGACAGACCTTGTATATTCTTAGACCACAACACAATTAAACTGGAAATGTAATCTAGAAAGATAACTGGAAAATCCCCAATATTGGGAAATAAAATAATATGCACTTAAATAATTCATGGAACAAAGAGAAAGACTCAAAGGAATTAGAACATATTTTTAACTGAATGAATGACAATAAAACATCAAAATTTTTGTGAGGTTAAAGCAATGTTTGTAGGAAATTCACAGCATTAAAATACCTTTTTTTCGGGAAAAAAGTTCTCTGTGGTAGTTCAAAATCTGTTATCAAATTTTTTTATTCTCTGCCCTTCAAGAGGTAGTGCCTCTCTCTTGAGGATGAACTGAATGCTAACTGATTTCAGGATGTATTGCAAAGCTACAGTAACTAGACATAATAGGTTGCTATTAGTGTTCCAATAGACAGGTCAATGGTCCAACATCGGGGGTCCAGAATTAGACCTACACACATATGTGGGTAGCTGAATTTTGTAAAAGACACAAGGGCAATTTGGTATTAAAGGGTCATGTCTTCAACAAGTAGTGTTGGCACAATAGGACTTTCATCCATAGTGAAACAACTTGACCCCACCCCTTCTACAGAAAATTAAAGTAAATCACACTTAAATATAAAATGAAGAGCTATAAAACTTCTAGAATAAAACACCAAGGAAAAACTTTGTGACCTTAGATTAGGCAAAGTTAGATATGATAATAAAAGCACAATCTATAAAAGAAAAAAAGATAATTAGATTTCATCAAAATTAGGAAATTTTATTCTCTGAATGAGAATGAAAAGAGAAGCCACATGTGTGACCAAAGACTAGTCCTCAGAATGTGTAGTCTACTTTCAAACTGAACAACATGGGCACAACACTACTGTGTTTAAAAATGGACAAAAGATTTTAATAGACACTTCAATCAAAGGTATATGGATGGCAAATAAGTCCATGGAAAGATGACCGTAGGATAACTCAGGACATGGCCCCTCCATGACCTCAGAGAACAGATGGTTACCTGACCAGTAGCCATAAGAAACAGAGAAAACAGCCTGCACCCAGATATCTCATACTCTTTTGTTTATCATAAAAGTGTAGAACTTTCGTTCACCACTGCTATTCCCTCCACTGCTGCTACCCACTCTCTAACCTTATAAGTAGTGTCAAGGCTGGAGGCAGGGTGTGGTCTCTTACCCCATCCAATGCTATTGGTGCACTACCCTGTAACATGAGTAATAAACAGTAGGTCCACATCTGCTAGTCCACTGGGTGTTTTTTTCAGAACATGACAAGTACAAGTGGAGATCCCCAGTTTGGAGCTCTTGGCGTTACAATTGGCATAATTGGTAGAATAGTCCAGAAAATACCCCTGTTTAGTCAACCAAGAATGCCAACACACTGAGTGGGGGATTACCAGGGGGATTCCGAGGAGGTCCACTTGTTCAATGTAGTACGAGATGACAAGCCTGGGGCTCCGCCTCAGGATGGGGGGATGCCTTCAACACTCCCTTAAGGCCTGGTAGAACTTTTAAAGGTGGTGAAGGAGCACTGCCAGTAGGGAAAGAAAAAGGAAGAGCATGCTGCAGTGGCAGCAGTGGGCTGGCTCCTACTGAATATGCTGCATGATTGCACCACCAAGAAGCTGGTAGCTGAAACAAAAGTAAGGCAGTTAGAAGGTTAAATTAAGTTGGAAAGAGATATGAGGTTGATTCAGGCAGATCCTGAGGAAGCTCTATGGTGACAGCTAGAACAGACCAGCAAGCAGTTGTAGGACCTGTTGGTTTGTTCACATTCATGGGCATAAGCTGACAAGGGCTAGAGTGAAAAGAGTCATAGTCCAGTCAGACTGGACTCCATGTAAGTGTGATCATACAGCAAAAAGTGAAACTGAATTGGATGAAGAGATGGAGATCATAGACAGGGAGCTGAGTGAGAGCCATGCCACTCAGCCAGACATTATCAAAAAAACTGAAAACACAACAGGGGAGACCTGACAGGGAAAATCCAGTCCTCTTACTGCCATCCTTAAAGTATATGCACACATCGGCTCAGCCATACACCCTGTTGAGTTCATGGAGCTGGTGGCAAAGTTCAGACAGAAGGGATCTGAGTTACCTGCAGGTGGCTACTGTGCCTCTGGGACACAGAGACTGATGGCATTGTGCTGTCTGGGGATGAACTGACCAGGATGGTGTCAGCGACCATGCACTTACTGTTATGGGAGCACATTCATGAGGCCTTATGATATGATGAAAATGCCTCTCTGCTCACATGGCTAATGGCAGATTGCCACACTGCTTGGCCTAATGAGGGACACCTCCCCACATCACAGCCATGTTGGACCTCCATGCTGATATTATAGCCATTCCTCTGGGAAATAGGCATGCCATTTATCTAGATGAGTTTAAGGGACCCAACGCAATCCCATTCACTGCTGAGATGTGCAACTCTGCCATCCAGGCATTTCCCACATACTATAGAACTTTGATACCAGTCCTATCTACTCTGGTGGGTGAGACAGTCAAATGAGCAGCCCAAACTATAGCAGATTTGGGAGAGGTAGCATTAGCAAAACAGCATGAGGGGCAAGGAAGGTCCAAGAGAAAGACACTCCTTAGAAGTTTACAGTCAAGGCCAAGGGAAAAGGAGGACTGGTCAAAGTAACCTGTAAACAGCCCTGGGTAGATCTGACCAAGTCAGGGGTGAACCCTGACAAAATAGATAAGCAACCCAGTCAGGTGTTGGTAGCCTTGTGGCAACAGCTAAAGCCACAGCAACATTTCCAACCTGTGCCATTGAAAAAACTGACTGTCCATGCTCTGGAATGGACTCCCTTGTGGGTCTGTCAGGGAGTGACCCTTTGGACAGCCCCCTTGTCCCAGCTGGCTGATTTCATGGGTTCACATCAAGGCCATGGCCCATTGGTAAGCCTCTCTCAGGCCCACCCAGAAGACAAAAAAATGGCATGGCTTGTTCTGCTACAGAGGAGGCCAATGGTCCCAGCAACTGGGGGTCTCAACCTCTGGGGGTCAGATGCCACATGTGGAAATAGCTATTTATTGGTCCCTCCACAATGTGCAATGAACATTGGCCCTTGTGAACATGTGGGCTGAATGTACCCTCATTCATGGCAACTCAGAGTGATTTTCAGAACTCTTCCATACCATCGGTGGTTGTGGAAGCCAAGTTGTCAGGATATATAATGTCACCCTAACCCTGGCAACTAGCCAGCAGAGTCTGCAGCACTATGTTGTCTATATCTCCCCCATCCCTGAGTACATCTTAGGGGTGAATGTCCTCTTGGGATTGCAGCTACAGACAACTATAGGTGAATTCCACCTGTAGGTTCAGGTGGTCAAGGCAGTTCTGCAGGGACATACCAAACATCTCCCTGTGCAATTTCCCATCCCTCATTGGTTAGTTGCAGTGAAGCAATATGGGCTACCCAGAAGGCATCAGGAAATTGGAGGAAGATCATTGAGGAACTTGCAAAAGTAGGTAACATCTGCCCCATATACAGCCCATATAATGCCCCATTGTGGCCAGTTTGAAAACCCAGTGGCACCTGGCAAATGATGGTAAATTACCAGGAGTTGAAAAAAGCAGTCCCCCCACTGTATGCTGCAGTACCTAACATCACAGACTTCCCAGACACCTTGAGCCACAAATTAGGCACTTACCATTTTTTTATACCTTACTAACATCTTTTTATGTATTGGCATCCATCTGGATTTCCAGGAACAGTTTGCCTTTACTTGAGAGAGCTGGCAATGGACATCCACTGTCCTACCACTGGGGTATTTATATAGCCCACTATTTTCCATAGCTTGGTGGCAGGCCATCTGGCAACCTGGCATCATTCAGATACCATAAAGTTATATCATTACATTGATGATATCATACTAACCTCTGATTCTCTTCCAGACTTAGAGAAAGCTGCCCCACTCCTGGTGCGTCACCTACAGGAACAAGGTTGGGCAGTCAACACCAAAAAATTGCAAGGATCTGGTTTCTCTGCCATATTCAGGGGTTATCTGGGTGGGTAAGACCAAAGTCATGCCTTCTTCAATGGTGGATGAAATCCAAGCCTTGTCCCACACAACAATCTCACAGCAATGACAGGATTTCCTTGGGCCTTGGGATATTGGCAGGTGTTCATTCCCCATTTAGCACAGCTGATGCGCCCCCTTTATAGGTTAATCTAGAAATGAACTACAGGGGAAGGGTAGGAAACCTATACAGCTGCTAAGAAGGTCATGGCTATTGTCCAAGCCTTAGGGATCCTAGATCAGACCCAGCCCTGTGAGCTGGATGTTAGTATAAAACCAGATGGCAATGCCTGGGGGCTCTGGCAATGACAAGGGCAAACCCACTACCCATTGGTTTCTGGTCACGACTATGGAAAGGGGCCAAGGCAAGATACAATCCCATTAAACAACAAGCCAATGCCATGTGCCAAGCTCTGTTGGCAACCAAACCACTAACAGGGCCTGCAGTGTTTATAGTCTGAACCGCCTACCCCATAGCAGGATGGATTCACATGACAGTGCAACCACACAGTTTGGTAGCACAGACAACTACCATCACCAAATGGAGTGTGTACATGCTACAGTGCAGCTCACACTCAAACAACCCTCTGAGTCATGAACTACGACAACTGTTGGGACCTGTCACCTATTGTACTCACAATGAGGTAGCCCCAGCTAACCCAATCATATTGGAATCACCAATCAAGGAAGGCCATCTGCCGATCCCCAAGGATGCCTGGTATTTAGATGGCTCCTGCAAAGGACAACCAGCATCCTGGAGAGCTGTAGTCTACCAGCCAAAGACTGACAGACAGTATCTGGATGGAAGATGGAATGGGGCACAATAGCCAGTGGGCTGAACTCGGCGCCATCTGGATCGTCATTACTCAAGAAAATGGACCTCTAACCATCTTTACAGACAGCCGGACAGTCTTCCACAGGTTGACCCTTTTGCAGCTCGGTGGAAACAGTAAAAATGTAAGATAATGGACAAACTCCTCTGGGTACAGAAAATGTGGAAAGACATGTAAGGAGAAGAACCTCACACTCTATCATGTCTCTGGTCACTCACCCACGCAACGTTCTGGTAACAATGAAGCAGATGCGTTAGTATGAATCCAATAGCTAGAAGCTCCAGAGGAAGATACAGTTGATTGGCTGCATTTTAAGTTAAAGTATTTGGGACAAAAAAACTTTATGGGAAGTGGCCAAAGCTTGATGACTGCCACTTCACTATGCTGAAATTGTCACTGCCTGTTAATCCTGCCTTGTGTGTGCTGAAAGTCACCCTCACTGGCTTCCCCAAGCTCTCAGAGGTCTCCCACATGGAGATGCTCCCCTCAGGTGCTAGCAAGTCGACTACATTGGCCCTTTACCCAGCCCTGAGCACATGGGATTTGTTCTGACCTGTGTGAACACCATGACTGGCCTTCCCCAGGCCTACCCATGCTAGCTTGTCACCCAGTGAGTTACCATTCGAAGCATTTAACAGCTTTGCACCACTATGGCATGCCCAAAGTCATTGAAAGTGACTAAGAAACCCATTTCACGGGACAGCAGGTCCAGCAATGGGTAGACCAGATAGACACTGACTGGTGATTATATCTCCCCTACAATTCCACAGGAGTGGGACTGATAAAATTATACATTATTTGGTAAAGGACACCCTCCACAACAATCAGCACTCTTTTGCAGGGTGGACAACACATCTGCATGAAGCAGTCCAGGTACGCAAAGAATAGCCAAAAGCAGGGCAAGGCAAGCTGCCCCTGTGAACCTGCTCACCCAACCCTAGGCTTCCCCCACCAGGATGCAGATCCATACCACCCATAAGCCTATGTGACCCAAGATAGGTCAATAGAATAACATGGTGTGGCCATCACTCTCAGACATACCCCCAGGAAGCTCTACCTTATGCTGGCCCTGGGAAACTCAGGTTGCTACATATTGGTGTTCCATGATGGCTCCTTGGGGATAAGGGTTGACCCATGACCTATTGTTCCAACCATTAATTTCCAGTACCTGACCACTTGTCATTTAATGTCAAAACCCAGGGAACTCTACTATTCCTCAGGGAATATTTATTGCATCCTGATGGCAAATACAGATGCCCCTCCCTTTAGCTATAACTGTCTTTGATCACACCCAAACCTGGTCAAGCCCCCATAGTAGTCACTGTTCTTACCCAACCAAGACTGAATGGTTGCATGTGTCTTATCAGATGGGCAGGATCTACCTCTGCTGGTGCACCTTAAGCACTTTTCCTATTACCCTTAGATTCTGTGGAAACAACACCTTCCTCCAATGGGTGGGAATTACGGCTGCTGTGAACGACTGCTCAAACTGTTGCATCTGCACAGAGTTCCCAAATGCAGCCTCCACAGGACTCCCATGGTATATACACCCCCACCAGCCAGACTGAATGGGATTGGCCACAAACATGGAACAACTCCAACACTCTCTGCAATCTCACTCATGCCTCAGTATTTGTGCTTGTATGGGAACAGGTAAACCGGATCAAACTGTGGCTGAGCTACACCTTTTGAGACAGGTTGCAGTGGTTGGCAACCCCAGAAGTAGAACTGCAGCAACCCATGCCACTGTTCATTGAATACTGCAAAAGTACCACCAGTGAAACCACCCAAATGATGGGATAGACCCCCAGAGACTGCCAGCACATCACTGTCCTGACAGCAGAGGATACCTGGGGGAAACAAAATGCTTCATTCTGAATGGGGGGAATAGGGGTTCACCCTGTTCCATGGAGAACCCTCTGGGCTTGTGGACCTTATGGGTGGCCCTACCTGCCATATAATTGGACTGGACTCTGTACCTAGGCAAAGCCCTACATCCTGGGTCAAGTGCAGGACACCCTCCTGGGCATCCCCAAGAATTGGGACTCCTTTTGGGCCTGCCATCAAGTCAGAGGGACTGACTGGTAGTTCTGCCCTTCAGCCCTATTTGTACCTCCTGCTGGAACAATCCCCATACACACTGCCATAAATGCTTTAGCAAATCACACTGCTTTAGCTCTTAGCCACACCAGAAATGCTGTCTCCCTAGTGTCTGAGGAAGTCTCACAGATAGATGTTGCTTTGCAGAACTACATGGCCCCAGACCTCTTAATAGCAGCCCAGGGAGGAACCTGTGTCATCCTACATACTGAATGTTGTGTATACATCCCTGATAACTCCCATAACATGTCTCAGGCCCTGGTCATATTGGGTGATGAAATCACCCACATTTTGGCTTTGGCCATGAACCCTTGCACCTTTTGGTGACATTCTTTGAGAAGCTAGTGGCACCATATCCTCCTTAGCCTTCTCAGTCTCAGCCTTATTCTCCTCCCCTTGGGGTATAGCCTGTACTGTATTTGCAGTACATGGATGCGAAGTGTCAACACTCTTACCACCCAGGGACTCCCTCTCCAGAAGAACTAATGTGAAGATTTGTAAGGTGTAGGATCAATGTTGGGGTGGAGTGTGGGGTAACTCAGGACATGGCCCCTCCGCAAACTCAGAGAACAGATGGCTGCCTGGCCAGCAGCCATAAGGAACAAGGAAAAGAGTCTGCACCTGTACGTCTCAGGCTCCTTTGTTTATAATAATGTGGAGCTTTCAGTCACCACTGCTGTTCCCCCCACTACCCCCTCCTTAACCCATAAGTAGTGCCAATGCCGGAGGCGGGGTGCAGTCTTTTGCCCCATCTATCACCATTGGTGGAGTCCCTTGTAACATGAGTAATAAATGTTATGTCCACATCTGCTTGTCCTCCAGATGGTTTTTTCGGAATATCATGAGCACAAGTGCAGCTCCCCAGTTTGGAGCTCCTGCGTTACAATGTTCAGCATCACTATTCAGAAAACAAAAATTAAAGTCACAATGAGATACTTCTACAGGCTCATTTAAGTGGCTAAAAGTTAATGTAAATAAAATATGGTGAACTATAACACATTTCTGGTGGGACAGCAGCCTGACTCAGGTATTTTTCCAAGATAAATGAATTTAGTTCCTACAGAAACCTGTATGAGACTATTTTTTTTAACACCAAAGGAGATAGCTTTACTTATTCAGAAGATTTAATAATTAATGTAATATCCATACATTTTCCCACCACCACTTTCCCCCACCCCACCCACCCATACCTTCCACCCTCAATCCTATACCCTTTTGGCTGTGTCCATGGGTCCTTTATACATATTCCTTGACAATCTTTCCCATTCTTATCCTCCCCCCTCCTCAATGACTATTTAAAGCAACTTCATCCATAACTTCAAAAACCTGAAGTAACACATTCATTCTTCAACAAATACATGAATTAAGAACCTTAGTGCACCCAATGATGGAGACTCAGTAGCAACAGGAAAAGCTTTAGAAACACAGCAGTGCAAGTGAATATCAGCTTCATGGAAAGTGGACTCTAGGTACAGGATAGAGTGGCAGTAGCTGGGCTGCACAGAGTTATGGGGAACATTCTGGGTGGAACGGTGTTCACAGACTTTGAATTTTTCAAAATCCTTACAAAAAACTGTTTCAAACTAGCTTTTCTTCCCTTGTTAACAAAATAATTTTTTTGCAGAAAGCTTTCATTGAAGAATGAACAGATCTTGCAGCAAGTGCACACACATATACAGACATGCACACACGCATAAACAGAAATACACACATATACACATGCACAGACATGCACACATGTGTATGTAAAGATGTGCACACATGCATGAGCATGTATACATCTGTATGTGCATGTACATGCACATGTGTACAAATACATAAATACACACACATACATTTCCCTTTTTATTCATGGGTCCTGTGTTTGCAATTGTGCCTGCTAGCAAAAGTGTGTTTGTAGCCTCACAGTCAGTTCCCACAACCCTTCCAGTCATCTGTGGTTATATGCTCATCTGGGGCTGTGATATGCACATTTCAGCCTGGATCGAATGGGCTAGCATATTGAGATCTTGTTTCAATTCTCATTCTGTAAACACACCTTTTTTGTGTGGCCTACCCAGTGCCACACTTTTCACATGATGTGGCTTAGTTGGTGACTTCACTGTATACAGTATCCCCAGCGAAGCACTGTCTCATGTGTAAGGACAGGAAGGCTATAAGGTACCTTGTACAGCAAATGAGCATGTAAGAGAAGGTAGTTCAGGCAGGTGTTACAGTGCTGCTGGCTGGGAATTCAATGTAAATGAACCAACAACTCTATGCAACAAGGAGTCTTTAACTGGAAACACACACAAAACAAGGCTATGCATTGATCAATTGATGGAAATGCTGTGATAAGAGTCTCGAAGGATTCTACCCAGGGACACAGGTCAGATTTACTAAGTCATTGTTCACAGTGACATGGCATCACCACTGTGACTAATGACAACCAAGTGTATTACATGGGTGTATACATACAACTTACACACATAATTATGTACATTTTATTTTAACTTAAAAACATTTATTATCAGCCATTTTTTTAAATTCCTAGGCTGGATTTAATACTTGTACAACATCTGCTGAAATTGTCTTTGTCATCATCTCTCATATGGCCTTCATGCTCAGTTCAAAGACTTCCTACAGGTTTGGCACCAGAAGTCCCTTTTCATGGTCTCCCTCAATTTTTGAATGAGTCGGTGATAAGGGATACTGGAAAGGCATAACTTAATGACCCATTCAGTGTAGAAGGAATGCAATAAACATTTTGTTCAAAGCATGTTTTATCAGAGCCTTAAATTTAATCTCTCCCTCACTCAGTTAACAGGAAAACAAATTATATGAGAAAAAGACATATTTCCTTCTGTCCAGCCTTTGCTTTTACTTTCAATTCCAACAAATAAACAAACACATAATCAAACAGACAATGCCATTAAATGTTTTCATCTACACTTTAACATCATTGCTACCATCACTTATTCTATAATCACAAAATAGTATTTATTACTCTTTCTAAAAACTAGAGAACTTTTTTAAAAAATAAAAGCTGTAGAATTTAACCTCTCCACCGGGATTCCTGGAAATACACTCACACTTCTCTTACAAGCTGTGTCACACCCAGCATCAGAAACACAGGCTTCTCTAGTGGAAGGGACAAATACATTTGTCACTGAAATTTAAATAACCCCAAAGGTTACTCAGGTTTTTTTATAAATGATATTCAAAGTGTTCTGAAAATCTCAATTAAATTGAGACATGTTTGAGGAAGTGGCAATGAAGAGACACGAAACCCATACATTTCAGTGAGATGGCATAATCATAAGTTTCATTAGTCCCTTCCTTCCTTTTTACCTTTTCTTTTTACCTTTTGCTTACATTTATTTATTGATGCTTACTGAGTGTTTTATCTTTTCCAGGTCTGTATTCTACCAAGTTCAGCCTTTCTTACTTTATCTTTATTAAGAATATTTATTTTATATTTTTGTTTTATATCCTACATAAGGGAAATCATATAGTTCTTGTCCTTTTCTGACTTATTTCATTTAGCATAATGCTCTCAAGATCTATCCATGTTGTCACAAATGGCAATATTTATCTTTTTAAATTTTTAATATCATTATATACAATTTTAAAAGGTTTTATTTATTTATTTTTAGAGAGAGGGGAAGGGAAGAAGAAAGAGAAGAAGAGAAACATCAATGTGTGGTTGCCTCTTGCACATCCCCAACTGGAGACCTGGCCTGCAACCCAGGCATGTGCCCTGACTGGGAATTGAACCAGTGACCCTTTGGTTCACAGGTTGGCACTCAATCCACTGAGCCACACCAGCTACAGCTATCTTTTTAAAAATGTATTTATATTTTTTATAAACAAAAAGAAACGAATAAATGAAATAAAACAAACTCATAGGCACAGACAACAGAATAGTGGTTACCAGAGGGGATATGAGAAGGATGAAGAAAGTAAAGGGGTCAAACACAAGAGAGTCAAACACTCTCTTCCTGTAACCAGATAGGGTCTTTGAGCATGTCCCCACCTGAAGGGGAAGAACCAGGCAGCTGTGCTCCTGTTTACTTACTCCCAGTGGTGATGACAGTACCTTACACACTTTAAATAAAAGGACCCTGATTATACTTTTAAATTCACTTGTAATTTCTCTAAAACCTGGTAATTGGGAACATCTCTGTAGCCTTTGGAAATATTAAAAGGACTAAGAGAGAAGTCTCAGGAAAAAGATAAGGGAACAACATTGAAAGAGATTCAAAAAATTCTATGGAGGTAGAATTGTCTCTGGCTGAGCATTAATCTAAGAAATTTGCACATTTTCTACTTGTTTATTGTGAGTAAGAAATACATCCCCCATCAAGATGAGCATATGGACTGAAACATGTGTGTATCTGGGTGGCTCTGGAAATCTTTCTGAGTATGAACAGGAGCCAGTGAAAAATATCAAATATTTAATCATTTGTGAAAATGGATCTCTGGGCTGCCAACCAGCCCATGGGTCCCTTGTACATATTCTGGGGACATGGGAGAGAAGATATGGCTCAGCCTTAGACCATGTCTGAGAAAGTCCTCTGTCATTTTTATGCTTTCTGTCACGAGAGGTTAGGGTTTTTTGTGAAAGAAGTTACTCTATAAACATCCATCCAGCCACACTATCATGTGAAGGCATTGAGAGCAGGTACATAAGGGTTTTAGGGGAGGAAAAAAACAAACAGCTTCCTTCACTCTGAATGAAGATTTATTGATGCATTTAATTCAACAGATTTGTACCAAAGGATTCCTGACAGGTGCTACATGTGACACCAGGGCTAAGTGATGAGGAACCAACATTCTCTGTCCCTACCAAAGAACTCACTGTTTATCTAGCGAAAGACACTTCAAAAATAAATATAAATTGACAGAAACGTGGATGGATAGAGTCCAAAATTTATGACTCATTAAACTGATTTAAACATGTATGAGCATGCATGTGTGCCTGCATACACACTCATTTGGCTCTAACTAAACCTCAGAAAGCCAATATCTTGGCTCAATGATTTAAGGTCACCAACATGCTTGGCTGTCACCATCAACCCTCTGAAGCCTGTGTGACAGTTCTCAGGGTTCATGTCACCAGAGAATGTGGTATTTCAAAATTTGTTATAATAATATTGTTATTGTTCCCCCAAACAGTGCCCATACTATTATGACAAATAATACTGTGGATTAGATTTAGTAGCAAGAGGTGGCATTTTTAATAAAGAGTACTACACTAGGAATCTAAAGATTTGACTTCAATGTTCAATTATATATTCTTACATTTTAATTAAATTTATTGATGTGAAACTGGTTAATAAAATTATATAGGTTTCAACCATGTGTTATTGGTAATGATGTTGACACAATCACCTAATTTCCTTTAAATTATCTCTTTCCCTTTACAGAACAAAAGGAACACTTGTCCTGACAATTAAAAACAAAATTAGACATAGGCAAAAATATTTATTAACCAATAACAAGGCAAACTGGCAAATATCCTTAATTTTTACACCAGCATGTAAAAACTTCTTTTATGAGTTTTATTAGCATGAAGGATTTGCTTGTACCAATATTTTATTGAACAAAATTAGGTAAATAAATGGGTGGGTAAAGATGTCTCAAATTTTCACATTAAATATGCCCAAGTAAACTTTAAGGCCACCTTTAAAACAGAGAAGCAAAAATAATATGTAGCAGAAGTGACCCTCAAACTATCCTGCTCAGCTTGTGTCTTTACTAGAGATATTTAAATTAGCACCATGAAGTCATTATAACTTATCCTATGCCTTCCCTGTGTCAAAGTTCTTTTAGAAGAAAATAGAAATTCAATTCTATCTCTCAAGGAAATGTGGTTTTATTTTTATGCCAAACTTTTGGAGTTTATTAATAATCTACAAAGGGAGTGCTGAGCCACAAAGCCTTTTCACAGAAAGCATAAATCAGATGCAAAGGAAATAAAAAGCCACCTGGAAAACCACAGCTTGTAATGGCACTTCTTTAAAATGAAAAAATATTCAATTCCCTGCCCTATAACCCTATTAGAACTGCCACTTTGAAAATTTATACCAAAATAATCAGTGTAAAGTAAATAATTTTCCTCAAAAAGCGCTTCTGGTCTGAAACTTCACTGCTCCAGTTTTTTTTTTTTTTGTCTGGCATGACTTTAAGGGCCAATCCCAATCACTGGAAAGACAGTATCAACAGATCCTTAATCGAATACTGGCTGGTTCTCTTAACATGCAGTTTTTTATTCTTCTCTCATCTTCTTTGCAAAGGGATTTCAGACTGCAGAAAAATTGTAAATAATTAATCATCACAACCTGGTCCCTAAAGATTAGTGTGTGAATTAGGGAAATAAAACCTATCAACCCCCCTTTTTAAGTATTTTTTCTGATATTGAATTGGACTGCATGACTTTCTAGCTATATAAACAAAGATTAATTCTGAACTGTTTATTTGCTTCAGTGACAAGATCAGGCTGTGTTTGACTCAAATGTGACAGGCACTGCATTCTAAAACACTAGGGAGGGTTTGGGTTTGCCAAAACCACCAAATAACCAGGCAATAAGGACATCGTGTGCCAGCCACTGGCTCTCCAGTCCCACCTCCAGGAGGACAGAAAGGGATGTGCAGAGAGCACAGCCACCTCTTACCTTTTGTTTCTTTGGCTCCATTTTAAAATATATAAGTATCCACAAAGATGTGGGTGGGATCCAATACCTGTCAAATTTGCTTTCCTGACCTGGCTTGAGGAGGACAACAAAGAACAACAAGGGAAATGGGTAGCAAAGCTACATATCAATGGGTTCAGTCTGCCTGCTCCTCCTCTGATCCTACCACTGGTGCTCTTTCCTTCCCAGTGTCCCTGTCCTGTTCAGACCTTGAGGAAGCCAGGTTAACAACGTTAAAGGCAACTGACATCCAGACTCTCTGTGCTCACTCTTGCCTTCCAATCTAATCTTCTCTCTCAGTTTCTCATGCTTCCACCTAAACTTTTCACACCTGGAAGCTCACTTCCCCAAGTTCATTTATCCCCATCTCTCTACCTTCATTCATGCAGCTTCTTCTGCCAGGACAACCTCCCTCCCCAGTCTCCCTGTGCACTCACAGGCTGATCCCCTGTCCCTGACCTCAGTCCTTATTCCCTTCTCCCTAGTTCTGTACCTTGAGCTCTAAATTATTCCTTTTATTCTAAAATGCATGGCATTCCATACATCAGGATTAAAAATGGTAGAAGCAACTTGAGAGAAAAATTAAATCTAAAACTTCACTTCCCATAGGAGTACCAAGTGCCATCCTTTCACAGAAGGTCCTCCTATCTGTCACATTAATTCTTGTTCAAACTACAAACAAGCAAGTAAAATGTAACTTGAGACATTGAAGTGAAGAACAAACTGACAGTGAACAGAAGCTGGGGGGAAGATGGGGGAAACAGGGAAAGGGTGGTCAAGGAACACATGGGGGACTCATGGACAAAGCCAAGGGAGGTGGGATCAAGGGTGGGGAGTGGGGATGGGAGGGGCAGTGGGAGTGGTGGGGAGAAAATGGACAAAACTGTACTTGAACAACAATTTAAAAAATGTCTTTGTTCAAACTTATCTCCTTTGAAAAATTAGCCAACTGACAAAGGAAATAGGAACACAGTTATATAATAAATTGTTGGATGGGGGGAAACACAGCTACTTATTGAAATCAAGAAATTATTAGCTCTTTCCTCTTTGGTTCCTTAGGAAACTGAGCAGACAGCTTGTCTATGTGACACGTTTGCTAAGCACTGTGTCTCACACAACCTGACCTTGATAAAATGCTGGAAATTTTACATTAAATCACAGAAGAAATAGCTCTGGCTGGTATGGCTCAGTTGGTTAGAGCATCATCCTATAACCAAAGAGTTGTACGTTCATTTCCCATTCAGGGCATGTACCTAAATCATCAGTTCCATCCATGATTTAAGTGTGTAAGATCCCCAGTCCAGGTGTAGACAAGAAGCTACCAATCAATGTTTCTCTCTCTCTTCCTCTCACTCTAAAAGCAATGAAAAAATGTTCTCAAATGAGGACTTAAAAAAAGTTTTAAGTGGGAAAAATAACAGAATTCATTATTATTGCTTTTTAAAGTGTCACTCAACATGGATGGTATAGGGATATTTTTTAAGATTTCATTTTATTTATTTTTAGAGAGAGGGGAGAGGAAAGAGAAAGAAAGAGAGAGAAACATCAATGTGTGAGAGAAACATAGATAGGTTGCCTCTTGCACACCCTCAAGCAACATGTCTACAGCCCGGGCATGTGCCCTGACCAGGAATCAAACTGGCAACCATTTGGTTTGTGGGATGATGTCCAATCCACTCAGCCACACCAGTCAGGGCACTAAATAGGCTGTGGGGATATTTTTATGGTAACTACCAGATCAAGGTGTATGTGTCTGCAGTGGGTGGATGAAGATGAAGATAAGGAGAGAGGGAGAATGCATGGGGGAAAAGAGAGAAAGAGGAGAGAGGAAGGAGGAGGGTAGGGGGGAGAGAGAGAGAGGGAGAGAGAGAGAGAGATTGTACAGGCCTTACTGACAAATTAACATTCCATCCAAGTTCATTGGCCAGAAAATATGTCAACTGAAATTTTCCTTTACTCGTCTTCTTTTTTATTATCTGTCTTTCTTATAAGTATAGAGATAATTTACATTCATCTTTTTCTAGAAAATACCACTATCACAACTCAGAATATAAATGTATAACACACAATATATGCATACATACACAGAGATACTCCTATTGTCCTGCACTGTTGATAAATAATATGAAGCAAGTAATTTAATTTCAAACCTTCATAGCAACACAAAAATATCCCCTATTTCAGAATATCAATGGTAGTTTTGTGATCAAGATATAGAACAAAGTACTCAGAACTCAACTCACTGAGACTCAAGAGCTACAAGAAATTTTAACTGGGAATGAAAGTGTAGAAGCCATGTTATATTTGTGGTTTTCATGTTGTACCAGGAGCATCAGCGTCTACACTTTCAAATGCTCCTTTTCTTAAATGACCAAAATTCAATATTCACTTTGTTAACCATTCTATGTTGGAAGTAGGGAATGTCATAAATAGGGCAATCTTGCCCCCAAAGCCATCACATTTTGGTTTCTGTGTTAAGTTCCTCCACAGGTTACCTTCATAGTGAAAAATAATATGATATTCCTTAACTTATTACCCTTAGATAATTTCCATTAATTTTCAGCCATGATGGATGAGGATTTATTTCTCATGAGTCTCACAGCCCCCCTTCTCAGTTTCCTGGTTAGAGCATTATTTTTGGTACCTATGCCTTCATAGCAGATATATTACATACTTAAATTTCAGCCTTTTGTTCCATCAACCACAGGCTGTATCCTCCAACTCCTCACTTTGTGATATGATGCTCCATCAAGGTGACATGGCCAAACTTTCAAATCGTGAGGGTGAGGTGGTCAAGAAGGAAAGAGACTGTCTCTCAACTCATACTGTTTTGGGGTGCCTCCTCCAAAATACAATATGTCTGGTAAAACCTCAGATCTGTTAGGCTTACGGTGCAGGCTACAGGTCACAGGATCCTCAAAATTGTGTCCATATCCCTACAAAATTAAATGGGAAGTCTGACAGGTCCTTCAGGAGATGGTCACAGGCTAGCAGAATCCACTTTCTTTTCTAATAGGATTATCTCCCACACATTGCCTGCAGATTGATTGAAGCTGAAATTCAACAAAAGTTAAAATTATTGTGAATATGCAGGTATTATTCATTACCAAGTAATAGAATGATGAGGCTTCTTTTTTTTTCTTGGTTTTGGTGACACCTGTGTGTCACTTAATAAGTGCTCCTGTCATCAAGATCAAAAAATCCACTCTCAGGCTCAAATCATTCTTCGTGTTAATCTACCTCATACTTGAAATAGTTTTCTGAAATATTTTTGTGGCATCTGCCTCTTTCCTTTTTGAGATAATTAGCAGATATTTTCTCCATAATGTGCCTAAAGTCTGTCATCCTACTTGTAATATGTAGATCATTCTTAGAGCCCACTGAGCCATTCTAATTCATATCAACTTTTAGAAAGAGATCTGCTACCCAGCTGTTATATTGCTCACTTGATACCTGAACTAATTCCACCATTTCCTATATTCTCTATCTTTGCTTTTTTTTCTAGCATCATTTTCTTGGGATATAACTTTGGATTATATATTCCAATAACTCCAATAACTTTGTCATAAAGAATGTAGGTTCCCAGCAATACATTTGGAAAAATGATTTCATTGAAATAGAAAGTTTGAGACTAATTTTCAACTCAAAATTCAAAATTGTTTTCACCTAGATCCATGAAAGCCTTTCTCCCCTGGCTTTCCGAATATTCTACCTGTGACAAATGAGAACTCCTACATCAGTTGTTCCTTACTTGGTAGCTGATATTTTGCTGTTGACTTTGGATTTGGGTGACTTAACATTGGCTGTCCCTTCCTTGGAGATCTTCAGCCTGTGATTTCTCTACTTCATTAATACTCTCTCCACTTTCTATCTTCCCAGAGTTTAGTAAGGTCTTTAGTGAAAAAAAGATCAAGAATTTGGCTTTGAGGAATCTTTAAGGGCTGAGTCAAAATGGAGGTTACCTAAGAGATTGTGCTAGAAACACCAAAGAGGTAAGATAAGTAGTGCAGAGGTAAGTCGGCCAGTGTTACAAGTGACTAAAATCATGGAGTTCCCAACATGTATTCACTTCTAGAATGCAGAAAGCCTGACCTGCCCACTCCTAACCTTCCAGAGTTCTACCTCCACTCCAGTCCAGGTGCTCACTGTTCTGGCTGTCCCTAGACCTGTCTTCACACAGAACTGCATACACTGTGTACCTGTGTTCACATTGGCACTGCAACTCTGCCCACAGAGGCTCTTTAATCCAGTATAGCCCCAGTATCCTTACAAATTGCTTCACTTCCTTGCATATCCATCACTTTACCTGTCCTACCCCAGGTAACCTGTGACTCTTTTAGTTTTTCACTGCAGATGTGCCCACAACTCACATTTCCTACAGGCCCGCTGAGTGCCTCTGAAGAAATCACAACACCACATTTCTGTTTCTACTGCAAGTTCCTGGTCCCCAACCTGAGGGCCCAGTGCTGCTTGCTTGTTCAGCAAGTATCTACAGATGCCATCCTGTCTCAATGACAGGTGACTGACTGCATGGTTAATGGCTATCGCCCACCATGCTGCAGTCATCTTACCAGCAGGACTGCTCCCACATCCCAGAAGAATGAAGCTATGGGATCAACATGCCCTCGTCTACCTTTCAACACAACATAACCTGCTTTTCTCACCTTATCAGAGCCAGGATGGCTCTTACCTGCAGAGTAACTCTCACTAACTTGTAGAATCATTCTACATGGAATCCAGTCCATATATAAAGCCAAAAAGGAAAAACTTCACAGACCATGCTGTTTTATAATAACAGAATATAAATATAAAGTAATCAGGCCAATCTGTGTTCAACTTTTGTTAGTTTGGGCATATACACATGCACACACACAAACACACATGTGCACATACATGTGTGTACACACATATACGTGCATGCACTTGCACACATATACATACACACTTATGCATGCATGCATACACACACACACACACACACACACACACACACATGCACACATAAGGTCTGTTCATAAAAAGTCCAGACATTGTTAATATAATGAGAATGGCTTGTGCAACATCAATGTAATGTGGCAGCCAAAGAGAGTGGACTGGAATGTACACTCATGAACAATGACAATTTCACCATACTGGTCAGCGAAGGCAGTAGACACCTTTGAGTAAGCATGTGTACTGAGCAAGTGGAGCAGTGAATCTGTATCAGATTTTACATTAAGCTTGAACATTCCTCCATGGAAACTATTTGGATGATTCAGAAGGTTGCAGCCATAGGTAACTGGTGATTGGCAGCTTCATCACATCAATGTACCTGTTCATGTATCACAACTAGTGCAGTTTTTGATGAAACATCAAATTACCCAGGTGACTCAGCTCCCCTACAGCCCAGATTTGGTGCCCTGTGACTCCTGACTTTTCCCAAAACTAAAATCACCTTTGAAATGGAAGAGATTTCAGACCATCGATGAGATTCTGGAAAATACCACAGGGCAGCTGATGGGCATTGGGAGAACTGTGTGAGGTTCTCCCACCTGCCATCAGAAGATTCATGGGACCTTGTATCTTCTTCAATAAATGTCTTTATTTCTCATGTTACATAGCTGGATACCTTCTGGACAGACCTCGTATACACACACACATACAAGCACATACACACATGCACACACATATATACACATGCACACATATATGCACACACACATGTATACACACATACCACACATATGCATGCACACATATACAAATACACACCTACACAAAGATGGACACAGACATATATGCATGCACACACATGCATATTCACACACAGGTATATACACACATACAGGTACATGCACACGTGTACACATACAGAAACACATACATACACATGCATATACACATACACTCACATCTATAGTTATTTATAATCATTTAATTCTACAACAATTCTTTGGGGTAAAAACAGCATGAAACAGAGCATGTCTAAGCAATTTCCCAAGTTCACAAACTAGACTTTGGATGTAATTCTGGGCAGCATACCTTGCAATATACCATCACATGTATTGATTTTCATTCAAGGGAACCCCACATACTAAGAAAAAATTTTAATCCTTTATCTATGTATTGGTTTACATAGGGGATATGCAGAAATATGCAGAAAATTAGTTTAACAAACAGTGAAAATAATACATGCAAGAACACAACCACGTTGTTTTTACAAGTAAATTCATAGATTTGAATTGTCTAATGACTCTATTCAAAGAAATACCCGATGTCCTTAATTTCCAGGACAATTCAGAATTTAGACCATGAATTATCATCAAGCTGTTTTTGCTCGACATAAACACAGAAAATGTTCTGAAGTAGCAGCAGACCCTCCAGGGTCTCTCATTTGAAATGGGGCCATAGCAAGGCACTGCTCATGCACTGTGATTTGTGTCAGGGGGCTGCTCAAGATTCCTCATCTACAAAGAGATTTGCACCTATAAGTGCTATTTTGCCACTTGGAAATTACAGGCAACTGGGAAATTTTCTGGATAAGAAGAGCATTGTCTTTTAAATAAATATAACCATGAAAAAAGCACAGTCAGAATTCTAAACACACTTCCTAAGCAGGTTACCTGCTTTAGCAAATAAAATCACGGGATACCCAGTCAAATTCAAGTTTCTGATTAAACAACAAATAACTTTTAGAGAAGTATGTATGTCCATTGTTATATGTTTTGGAAATATTCATACTAAAAAGTATTTGTTGATTATCTAAGATTCAAATGTCAATGGATGTCCTTTATTTTATCTGGTAACACTTCTTCTAACACTATATTCAATAAAGATATATTCAGTAAAAATCTAAATTTTAAATAAATACTTTAATTCTAATTTATGCATATGCATGCTACCACACTCTTTTATTTATTTTTCCTCTACGACTACCTTGAAGGTAATTATTACTGTGTAGTTACATTGAAATGAAGTTATTGTAAGAAATAATTATAGATGCTCCCCACACAATTCAAACTAAGTGAATGTACAAAGTATTATGTAAAGACCTGGAAATCACACTCTCCCCAAAACCTATACCAACACATAAGTAATGTAGAATTTTAAGCCATAGAAAATGCCTGAAACCTGGAAAAATTTGATTTTTATTTTCAGAACATTGTGATTATTTTAGTAGTAGAGCTATTTTCTATATCTATTGCTATAAAATATAGGCACATTATATAACTACAGTTATATAAATGCATGTTAAATATAAAGAAATATAGATAAAAATAAAATTACATTCTCAAAATTTTCAAAACTTACAAAAATTACTTCCTCACAATAATTATTAATTCTACAGCCTCCTGTAAGTTGACTGAACATTTACTATTAGCACTTAATAATTACCTAATGCTGAGCTTTTTTCCATTATAGATATATATCACTATTTCTGTTTTTTAAAAATGCTAAAAGTAAACTTGTAATAATCTCACAAAATAAGTAAATAAAATTTTCTAAAGACTCCATGGTGTCTCTCATATTTTTAAATAGAAATATACAGTTTTCTACCCAAAGCCAGTCTAAAGTATCCAAGAAAAACTAATGTTCCAAAATAGTGACAAAATTTAATCCACTGTGTCAAAGTCTTACCAATCCATGTAGCATAGAAAAAAAATTCTCAATTTCTTGAGGTGAGCTGAAAAGTTTAAAACACTGTCCTCATTAGCAGAGTCAGGAAGGAAAGCCGGGGTGCAGTAAGCACATGTGTAGCCTGAAAAAGTCCCCAATTGTCGTGGGCATGTCCTCCCTTCCCACACAGGAAGTGGTATCTTAGACACACACCCATACTTTACTGCGAATTACCATCCTGAAATCTTGGTGCAGTTTAGCTGTCTTTTGTGAGCCTTATGTTGTCTTTAAATATTGACCATGAGACATTAAAAAGGAAACTACTCTCATATAATTACAATGATCTCATAACTACTGAGTCATACAGAGGCTGCTCATTCTCTCAAGCACTTAATCACATGTGTGTATTCGTAAGTGTACAAGGAGGCTCGGGGAGCAGAGTGGACACTAGAGAAGGAGACTGTAACTTGTCACTGTGGAGATGGAAATGCATAATACATGGGAATTTCTGATACACTTGGAGGTCCCAAACATGAACCATGTGCAGAAGGTACAACAGGGCCCAATAGGAGAAGTCAACCTATGAGGAAGGGGCATGGCTGGTTACCTGGAATCACAGATGGTCTGCTTGTGAAGTCATTCCAGATGCTGGAAATATAGTCTGGAGTGCCGTGCAGAGTAACCCCTACTGCCAGCTATTGTCTTATACCAGTGCTGGGAGTACTAGGGCACCTTAGGGCACCAGAGGGTGGCAGGACCACTGGGACCTCTACCATTGGGGATGGGGCATCACATTGACACTCTGGAATAGCAGCAGACAGCAAGGCTCAGTGTCCTGGGTTGTTTAATGGATATGGACACACATACATCACACATACACACTCTTCCTTCAGAAATAACTGCTGTTATTAGAAATAACTGCAAAGGACTGTGATTTCTAAGTGACTAAATGGATTTAACACTGGAAATGTTTGAACGTCAGTGTTTATGTAACTTCTCTTTGTACCCTGGGACTGATGGCCTGTCCTTTTAAAGATGCATATATACTATTTTCATGTCTGCAAAGTATGACCATTGCAGTGTATCAGTAAGTGGCGCCCACCTATCCAGGAGCACTGGCTGCATCCTTGACTTGTCTCTATTCCTCACCCTCACACCATCCAGAGTGCTATCAGTGCTACTTCTTCCATGTCTCAGAATATGGCCCTATGCCTACTTCCCTTGTCAGTACCCTCTGTGATGTCATCATCCCCTCTGGCTGGGCACTGTGGAAAATGCTCACTTTCCTCCCTTGATCTCTTTTACCTCCCAGTTGTTCATATCTTCTGGGCTGCCCTAGTAAGTTCATTAGAATCTTCCACTCCATCTCTCAGCTTTGACCATGACCCTCTGTTGAAAGCCCCTTCGTGTTTTCTTGTTCTTCTTATGATAAAGGCCAAACCTCTACCTGGCACTGGGATTTAGGCTCTGCCTTCCTTGCCAGCCTTGGGGAAGACTTCCTGGCCACACAGACAAGGTGAATCCCATTATTCCACACTTTCATATCTTCTTTTTCGCCCATTAGACATCATTGAATAAATAATTAATCATCTATGTCACAGTGCATGTGATTATTTGTCATTTGTTTAATGTCTATCTTCTCTACTAAACTGTAAGCTGACCAAAAACCTGGTCACTACCTATATTTTCCCCCAAATATATTCCAGTGCCTAGGCAATGCCTATATTTATGAGATAGAAGAGAAACATTTACTACATAAATAAAATATAGAATATCTGTGAATCTCCATGAACATCTATCACAATGGGGACCTGTTCCCACCTAATGTATTTGCACATTCCAGCAGAATAAGTTGTATCAAAGAGACTTTCAAAATTTTATGTTTTTTATTTTATTTTATTAATTGTTGTTCAGTTATAATTGTCCTCATTTTTCCCCCATTGCTGTCCCCTGCCCTACCCTCCACAGTCTTCCATAGTCAATCCTCCCCCACCCCCATTGTCTTTGTCCATGTGTCCTTTATACATGTTCATGGACTTTTCCCCTTCTTTCCTCCATTGTCCCCTTCCACCCACCCCTCTGGTGACTGTTAGTTTGTTCTTCTTTCCACGTCCCTGGTTCTGTTTTGCTTGCATGTTTGTTTTGTTGATTAGGTTCCACTTATAGATGAGATCATATGGTATTTGTCTTTCACTGCCTGTTTTATTTTAAGTAGACTTTATATCCTTTCTAGGAAAATTCACTTGAATATTCACACCTTCTTCTCTTGCCAACTTGTCTCAAAGTCACACACTGAAAAAAAAATCTGACAAAGTTATGGGAACAGCTGGTTAGCATATTTCTGGATTTTTCTTTTTAACTTCTATAGAAAATAAGTGGAAATAAAGCCATGAAAATCAGGCCTACGTATTGTCTTCTCAAAGAAGAAAACCTGAGCATAACCATTTCAGTTGAGTTTGTTTTTAAAGGTACCAGCACAACAAATTCTAGAAATCTACTTAGCAGAGACTTGAGATGCCAGGCTTGGGTTGCTTCTCCATTGTCCATTAAGAAGCCCACATCAAGACTGTTAAAAGTCATTCAGATCTGGTGGAAGCTAACACACACACCAGAAAGTGGAGTTTGTTTACTGGGAAGAGGTGGGCAAAGAGTCACTACACTATTGTCAAATGCTAACACTATGCTCCCAATTTATTTGGTTTTAAGCTAATGAGGACAATTTAAAAGATAAGAATGAGTAAGACACAAGGCACCATTTAAGTAGATCATTCTAGCTTACAGTAAAATCTAATTACAAAGAAAAGGAAATCACTAAAGAAATTATTTCAAGTATATGAAGAATAATACAATAAGGATATTGAAAGTTAGACAGGAAACTTCCATCTTACTGGAACTATTTGAAGAGATGTAATTATGCAAGTAAAATACCTGAGGAAGAGGAAGACAATGATTTCTGACACTGTAGGCTTCTAGAATAGAAATATATGCTGCCTTATTTTACAGGTCTAAGAGAAAGTAAGAGAAATTAGGATAGTATTTACATTTGCTTTCTAAGCCTGCCCTAACGATGTACCACAGACTGGGTGGTTTAAACAACAGAAATTTATTTCCTCACAGTTTGGAGGCTGGAAGTCAAATATCACAAGATGGGCAGGCTGGTTTCTCCTAAGGCCTCTGTCCTTGGCATGCAGACAACCATCTTTTTTCACTGTCTTTACATGGCCTTCTCTCTGTGTCTCTCTGTGTCCTAATTTTTTTTTCTCATAAGGACACCAGTTATGTTGGATCACAGGGGAGGCCACCCTAGTGATGTCATTTTACATTAACTACCTCCTTAGAGGCCCATCTCCAAATACAGTCACATTTGGAGGCCCTGAGGTTAGCACTTCTACATATGAATTTTGAAAAGACACAGCCAGTCTCTTAAGAAATGGTCTCAAATTCTCCTAATACTTCATAATTTTTTTATTTTTTGTTTTATTTTTTATCACCATTTATCCTTCTCGTACCTCTTCCATATCTTCCTCCCCACCTTGCAATAGCACACCGTTGTCCATGTACATGAGCTCTTTATTTTTTTATTTTTTCCTCACTCCCTCCACACCACCCCCCACAGATGTCAGCCTGCTCTCTTTCTATAAATCTATCTGTATTTTGCTTGTTAGTTCAGATTGTTTATAAGATTCTACATATGAGTGATATCAAATGGCACTTGTCATTCCCTTACTGTATTTCACTTAGCTTAATGTTCTCCAGGTCCACCTATACTGTTGAGAAGGGTAAAAATTTTTATTGCCATGTAGTATTCCATTGTGTAAATATGCCATCACTGTTTTACCCACTCATCTATTGATGGAACTTGGGCTGCTTCCAAATCTTGGCTATTGTAAATAACACTGTGAAGAATATAGGGATACAAGTATTCTTTCAAATTAGTGTTCCAGGTTTCTTAAGATAAATTCCCAGAAGTGGAATTGCTGGGTCATATGGCTGTTCCATTTTTAATTTTTTTAGTTATCTCCTTGGTGCTTTCCACAGTGGCTGCACCAACCTGCATTTCCACCAACAGTGCACAAGGGTGCCCCTTTAACCACATCCTCTCAACACTTGTTAATTTATTGATGGTAGTCATTATGACCAGTTTGAGTTAACATCTCATTGTGGTTTTAATTTACATCTGTATGATGATTATTGACATTGAACATCATTTCATATTAACATATGATCATCTATGTGTCCTCTTCAGAGAAATGTCTATTCAGGGTCTTTGCCCATTTTTAAATTGGATTTCTTTTTTGGTGTTGAGTTTTATAAATTCTTTATAAATTTTGGATATTAATCTCTTATCAGATGTATCAGAAAATAAGTTCTCCCATTCAGTGAGTTGTCTTTCCACTTTTTAAATATTTTCTTTGCTCTGCAAAAAATTTTTGTTTGATATAGTCCCATTTATTTATTTGTTCTTTTGTTTCCTTTGCCTGAGGAGATATAACAGAAAAAAATATTGCTATAGGATATGTCCAAGATTTACCTGGCTAGGTTTTCTTCTAGGATTTTTATGGTTTTGAATCTAACATCTAAGTCTTTAAACCATTTTTCGTTTAATTTGTGTGCAGTATAAGAAGATAATCTAGTTTCATATTTTTGCGTATACCTGTCCAATTTTTCCAAAACCATTTAAAGAAGAAACAATCTTTAGTCCATTGTATGTTTTTGCCTCCTTTGTAAATTAATTAACTATAAAGCTGTGAGTTTACTCCTGGGCTTTGTATTCTTATCCGTTAATCTATATGTATGTTGTTATGCTAGTACCATGCTACTTTGATTACTGTGGTATTATAGTATAGTTTCATGTTAGGCAGCATGATTCCTCCAACTTTGTTCTTTTTTTTCTCAAGATCACTGTTGAGATTTGGGTCTTTGTGGTTTGATATAAATTTTTCAAACATTTGTCTTAGTTTTATGACATACTCCATTGGTATCTTTTCTTTTTATTGCTTGGTTACAGTTGTCCCTATTTTCCCTCTTTGCACTCCCTGTCCAACTCCCACTTCCAAAGACAATCCCCACCGCACTGTCCTTCTCCATGGGGTCACATTGACTTGACCCTTCTTCTTTCCCCAGTTATTCTGCTCCCACACCTCTGGTCACCGGTCACTGTGAGTTGCTTCTTTATTTCCATGTCTATGGTTTCTTTTCCCTCATTTGTTTGTTTTGTTGATTAGGTTCCACTTACAAGTGAGATCATATGACATTTCTCTTTTACCACCTGGCTTATTTCACTTAGCATAATAATCTCCAGTCCCACTCATGCCGTTGCAAAGGACAGGAGCTCCTTCTTTCTTTCTGCTGCATAGTATTCCCTTGTGTAGATGTACCACAACTTTTTGATCCACTCATTTACCAATGGGTACTTAGGTTGGTTCCAGCAATTGGCTATTATAAATAGTGCTGCAATGAAAAAGGAGTGTATAGGTTCATTTGAATTGGTGTTTCAGGATTCTTAGTATATAATCCCAGTAGTAGAACCAACAGATCAAAAGGTTCTCCCATTTTTAGTTTTTTGAGGAAATTCCATGCCATCTTCCATAGTGCCTGTGCCAGCCTGCATTCCCACCAACAGTGTACTAGGTTACCCTTCTCTCAAAAACCTCAGCAACACTTGTTTGTTGATTTGTTTATGCTGGCCTTTCTGACTGGTGTGAAATGGTATCTCATTGTGGTTTTAATTTGCATCTCTCTGATGGCTAGTGATACTGAGCATTCTTTCATGTGTCTCTGGGCCCTCTGTGTGTCCTCCTTGGAAAAATGTCTGTTCAGACCCTTTGCCCATTTTTTAATTGGATTGTTTGTCTTCCTGGAGTGAAATCATGTGAGATTTTTATATGTTTTGGAGATAAAACCCTTAACTAAGGTATCATTGGTAAATGCTTTCCATATAGTTGGTTCCCTTTTTATTTTGCTGATGTTTTCTTTAGCCATGCAGAAGCTTTTCAATTTGATGTAGTCTCATTAGTTTATTCTTTCCTTTATGTCCTTTGGCCTAAGGGACATATTGGTGAAAATTATGTTGCCTGGGAATCTGAAATTTTCCTGCCTATGTTCCCCACTAGGACTTTTATGGTGTCATGAGTTACATTTAAGTCTTTGATCCTCTTGAGTTTATCCTGTGTATGGTGTAAGTTGGTGGCCGAGTTTCATTTTTTCACATGCACCTGTTGAGGCCTCCCAATACCATTAATTGAAGAGGCTACTTTTATTCCAAGTTATGCTCCTACCCCTTTTGTCAAATATTAACTGACCATAGAGACATGCATTTATTTCTTGATCCCTATTCTGTTCCATTGATCTATGTGTCTGTTCTTATGCCAGTACCAGACTGTTTTGATTACAGTGGTCTTGAATTACAGTTTGATATCGGAAATTGTGGTCCCTCCTACTTGGTTCTTCTTTCTCAAAATTCCTGAGACTATTCAGGGTCATTTATAGTTCCATGTAAATTATTGAAATGTTTGTTCTGTATTTGTGAAATATGTCATTGGTATATTTATAGGGATTTTGTTGAATCTATAGACTGCTTTGGGTAGTAGGGGCATTTTAGCAATGTTAATTCTTCCAATCTATGAACATGGTATAAGCTTCCATTTATTTGTATCTTTCTTAATTTCTTCAGTGTTCTATAGTATTCTGAGTACAGGTTTTTACTTCCTTGGTTAGGTTTATTCCTAGGTACTTTATTTGTCTTGTTGCCATAGCAATTTTTTTTTCCTAATTTCTGTTTCTGATATTTCATTATTGGTGTACAAAAGTGCCTTTGAATTCTGAATATAAACTTTGTATCCTGCTATTTTGCCAAATTCACGTATTAGGTTGAGTAGTTTTTTGGCGGAGTTTATAGGGTTTTCTTTGTATGCTCTCATGTCATCTGCAAACAATGACCGTTTTACTTCCTCATTGCCAATTTGGATGCTTTTTAATTTCTTTTTCTTGTCTGATCACTGTGGCTCAAACTTCCATTGGTGTCTTGCTAGCAATTGCATTGACTCTATAGATAGCTTTCAGTAGTATGAACATTTTACTGATGTTAATTCTTCCTGTCCATGAACACATACATGCTTCCACTTATTTGTATCTTCTTCTGTTTCTTTCTCCAGTGTCTTACTATTTCCAAGTAAATGTGTTTTACATTCTTGATTAAATTTATTCTTGGTATTTTATTATTTTTGAAGGAATTCGGAATGGGATTGTTTTCTTAGTATATTTGTTGATAGTTCATTATTGGCATATAAAAATGCAACAGATTTCTGGATATTTATTTTGCATCCTGCTAATTTACTGAATTCTAGTAGATATTTAGTGGCCTCTTTAGGGTTCTCTATATACAGTATCATATCACTGCATACAATGACAGTTTTGCTTCTTTTCCAATTTGGATGTGTTTTATTTCTTCTTTTTGTCTGATAGCTATGGTTAGACTTTCTAGCACTATAGTGAATAAGGGTAGTGAAAGAAGATATCCCTGTCTTGTTCCTGATCTTAAGGGGAATGTTTGTAGTTTTAACCCATTGAGTACCATGTTGACTATGGGTTTGTCATATACGGACTTTATTAAGTTAAGGTATGTTCCCTCGATTCCCACTGTCTGAGAGGTTTTACCATAAACAGATGCTGAATTTTATGAAGTGCATTTTTGGTATCTATTGATGAAACAATGTGGTTTTTATACTTCATATTGTTTATAGGGTGTATCAGGTTTATTGATTTACAGATATTTTTTCTTTTTAAAATGATTTTATTTATTTTTAAAATATTTTATTGATTATGATATTACAATTGCCCCATTTTTTTCTCCCCTTTACTCCCTTCTGGCCTCCACTCCCCACTCCCCACTAGCATTCCCCCACTTAGTTCATGTCCATGGGTTGTACGTATAAGTTCTTTGACTTCTCCCTTTCCTATACTATTCTTAACCTCCTCCTGTCTATTTTGTACCTACAATTTATGCTCCTTATTCCCTGTACCTGTTCCCCCATTCTCCACACCCCTTCCCTGCTGATAACCCTCCATGTGATCTCCAGTTCTGTGATACTGTTCCTGTTCTACTTGTGTTCCTCAGTTTGTTTTTGTTTTTTGAGGTTCAGGTGTTGATAGTTGTGTTTGCTGTCATTTTACTATTCATATTTTTGATCATCTTCTTTTCTCAGGTAAGTCCCTTTAGCATTTCATTTAATAAGGGCTTGGTAATGATGAACTTTAACTTTACTTTATCTGCAAAGCATTTTATTGACCCTTCCATTCTAAATGATAGCTTTGCCAGATAGAGTAATCTTGGATGTGGCCCCTTGCCTTTCATGACTTCGAATTACTTTTCCAGCCCCTTTTGCCCATAAGGTTTCTTTTGAGAAATCAGCTGACAGTCTTATGGGAACCCTTTTGTAGGTAACTATCTTCTTTTCTGTTGCTGCTTTTAAGATTCTCTCCTTGAGGGGGCAGAGGAAGACAGAGGGAAACAGGGGAAGGGTGGTCAAGGAACATATATGGGGGCTCATGGACAAAGTCAAGGGGGGGTGCGGTTGAGCATGGGTAGAGGGGTATTGGTGGCGGAAAATGTACAAAAATGTACTTGAACAACAATAAAAAAATTTTTAAAGATTTTTTCCTTATCTTAATCTTGGGTAATGTAATTATTATGTGCCATGGTTTGTGCTTCCTTGGGTCCAACTTCTTTGGGACTCTCTGAGCTTCCTGGACTTCCTGGAAGTCTGTTTCCTTTGCCAGATTGGGGAAGTTCTTCATATTTTTTCAAATAAGTTTTCAATTTCCTGCTCTTCCTCTTCTCCTTCTGGACTCCTATGATTCAGATGCTGGAATGTTTAAAGTTGTCCCAGAGATTCCTAAGCCTTTCCTCATTTTTTTGAATTCTTGTTTCTTCATTCTGTTCTGGTTTAATGTTTATTTCTTTGTTCCGCTCAAAATCATTGATTTAAGTCCCAGTTTCCTTTCCTTCACTGTTGGTTCCCTGTATATTTTGCTTTATTTCACTTTGCTTAGCCTTTATTTTTTTCCCCCATTTTGCAACCATACTCAGCCATTTCTGTGAGCATCCAGGTTACCAGTGTTTTGAACTCTGCATCTGTTAGGTTAGCTTCATTGCTTAGTTCTATCGCTTAGTTCTATTTTTGGAGCTTTGATCTGTTCTTTCATTTGGGCCATATGTTTTTTTGTCTCAGCACTCCTGTTATGTTGTGCGAGGTGAAGCCTTAGGTACTCACCATAGCGGGGCAACCCACGTCACTGCCTTGTGGTGCTGTATGTGGGGGAATGGTCCCAAATGGAACAGTGCCACTTGCTTGGCTCTTGGCCAGCTCTCAGTCACTTCCCCTGCTACTCAGAAGCAAATTGGGCCCTTCTGGTGCTTATTCCCAGCTTGGGTGGGTTTGTGTATGTTCTGGGACCCTGTGGGTCTCTCAGATGAACTCTCCTGTGAGACCAGCAGTTTGTCCTGCTGCCACAAATCCCACATATTTTACCAGTAGAGGTTTTGAGGCTTTCTTTTCCTGAGCTAGAACCCTGGGTTGCATAGTCTCTCTCACTCCCAGTTGTTCCTCCTGGTTTATCCACATGCAAATGTGGGACTGCCCAGTCTGCCAGCCACTACCTTGCCTGCCCCACTCTGCCAGCCTCAGGCTCACCACTCAACCCCTCAGCCCCAGCTGCCCATCTCCAACCCTCCTGCCTGTCTGAATTAATGCTTCTACTTTAACTCCTTGGTTGTCAGACTTCCATTAAGTTCGATAGTCTGGCAGTTCTGGTTATTTTTTGTTTTTAAATTTGTTGTTTTCCTTCTTTGAGTTGTGTGAGGATACAAGGAGTATCTACCTATGCCTCCATCTTGACCAGAGTCTGATTTACAGATGTTGTACCAACCTGGTATCCCCAAAATAAATCCCACTCAATCATACTGTATGATAATTTTAATGTATTTTGTATTTAGTGTGCTAATATTTTGTTGAGGATTTTAGCATATGTGTTCACCAGGGATATTGGCCTATAATTTTCATTCTGTATAGGGTCCTAATCTGGTTCTTTAATTAGGATATTGCTTGCTTTGCAAAGTGCACTTGGGAGACTTCCCTCCTCTTGAATTTTTTGTAACATTTTCAGAAGAATAGGTGTTATTTCTCTGAATATTTGCTAAAATTCAGCTGTGAAGCCATCTGGTCCAGAGCTTCTGTTTGTCAAATGATTTTTTATTACTGCTTCAATTTAACTAGTTGTAATATGTTTATTTGTATTGTCTGATTCTTCTTTATTTACTTTTGGAAGATTGTATGTTTCTGTGAATGTACCCATTTCATCCAGGTTGTCCAATTTGTTGGCATAGAGTTGCTCAAATATTTTTTTACAATCCTTTGGACTTCTTTGGTATCATTTATTATTTCCTGCTTCTTTTCTAATTTTTTTTATTTGGGTCCTCTCTCTTTTTTCTTGATAAACCTAGTTAAAGTTTTATCAATCTTGTATATCTTTTCAAAGGATCAGCTCATGTTTTCATTCATCTTTTGTGCTGTTATTTTAGACTCTATTTGATTTATTTCTTCTCTGATCTTTATTATTTTGTTCCTTCTAGTCACTTGGGGTTTTATTTTTTTTCCAGTTCCTTTAAGTATAAAGTTAGATTGTGTATCTGAGCTTCTTTTTGGTTCTTTGCATTTGTCTTTAATGCTATGAATTTCTTTCTTAGGACTACTTTCCATGTGTCCCACAGTTTGGGTTGTCATGTTCTCATTTTCATTTGTTTCAAGGTATCCTTTGATTTTTTCATTGATCACATTGTTAACCCATTCATTGTTTAGTAACATGTTATTTAGCCTCCATGTACTTGTGTGTTTTCCAGTGTTCTTGTGATTGATTTCTAATTTTAAAACATAGTGATCAGAAATGTTTGATATGATTTTAATCCTCTTAAATTTATTGAGACTTGTTCTGTGTCCTAACATGTGGTCTACCCTAGAAAACATTCCATGTGCACTTGAAAAGAATGTATATTCTTCTGCTTTGGGGTGAAAAACTCTGAAAATATCAATTAATGTCATTTGATCTGCTGTGCAATTTATAGCCATTGTCTCCTTGTTGATTTTCTGTCTGTGAGATTTATCCATTGAAATTAATGGGGTGTTGAAATCCCCAGCTATGACTTTATTCCTGTTATGTCCCCCTTTCTGTCCATCATGATTTGCTTTACATACATAAGAGCTCCTGTGTTGGGCACATAAATGTTTTCAAGGGTTATATCCTCTTGTTGAATTGCCCCCTTTAACATTTTGTGGTGTCCATCTTTGTCTGTTGTATAGCCTTGGTTTTAAAGCTTATTTTGTCAGATATAAGAATTACTACTTATATCTTTTTCCAGCTTTTCTTATTTTCCACTTGCATGAAATTTTTTTTATCCCTTTGGTCTTTGTGTATCTTTCATTCTGAGGTGGATATCTTGAAGACAGCATATATATAGTCCCTGTTTTCTTATCCATTCAGCTATGCTATGTCTTTTGATGGAGCATTTAAGCCATTTACCTTTAAAGTGACTATTGATGGGTACACATATTTTGCCATTCTACTGTATTTTTTAAACTATGTTCCTCTGTTTCTTTTTCTTTTTCCTCTTTTTCTTCTTCACAAAGCAAACCCTTTAACATTTGTTGGTTGGAACAAAAAACTCCTTTAGCTTTTTCCTGTCTAGGAGGCTCTTTATTTCTCCAATTTTAAATGATAGCCTTGCTGGGTAAAGTAGTCTTGGTTGTAGGTCCTTGTTTTTCATCATCTTGAATATTTCATGCCAATGCCTTCCAGCCTGAAATGTTTCTGTTGAGAAATCAGATGACAGTCTTATGGGAGCTCCCTTTTAGGTAACTAACTGCCTTTCTCTTAGGTTTTTAGGAATGGTTTTTAGGAATGTCTCCTTGTCTTTCAGCTTTGCCATTTTAATAATGATGTGTCTTGGTGTGGGGCCTCTTTGGTTCTATCCTGTTTGGAACTCTCTTTGCTTCCTAAACTTGTGTGTCTTTTTCCCTCATAAGGTGAGGGAATCTTTTGGTCATTATTTTTTCAAATATATTCTTGATTCCTTGCTTTTTCTCCTCTCCTCCTGGGACCCCTTTGATGCTAATGTTGTTATACTTCACGTTGTCCCAAAGGTCCCTTATATAGTCCTCAGTTTTTATTATTTGTTCTTGTCACTGCTCTGTTTGGGTGTTTCTACCTTGTCTTGTGAATTGCTGATTCAGTCATCTGTTTCATCTAACCTATTGTTTATTTCTTCTGGTGTATTCTTTATTTCATATATTGCATTCTTTATTTCTAGCTGATCCTTTTCTATAGTTTATGATTTCTACATCCTTTTTCATGATGTAGAATATCCTTATAATCATTACTTTGGACCTGACTGGTATGGCTCAGTGGGTTGGATATCATATTATGTACCAAAAGTTTGCAAGTTTGATTCCCGGTTAGTATATGCCTGGGTCCTGGGTCTGGTAACCAGTTCAGCAGTTTGAGAGGCAAGTTGTTTATTTCTTTTCTGCACATAAATGATTCCCTCTCTTTCATCCTCCCTTCCCTCTTTCTAAAAATAAATAAATAAATATTTTTTTAAATCATTACTCTGATCTCTGGTTCTGATAAATGGCTTGCCTCCCTTTCATTTAGCTCTTCCTCTGGAGAATTCTCTTGTTTCTTCATTTTGGTACTATTTCTTTTCCTCCCCATTTTAGCAGCCTCTTTGTGTTTGTTTTTATGTATTAGGCAGATCTGCTATTACTCCAATCTCGGTAGGGTGGTCTTTTGTAGTGGAGTGTCCTGTGGGACTCAGTGTCACAGTCCCCCTGAATATGTGAGCTGGGTGGTCTAGAAATGTCACTTGTGCACATTATATGGGCCCTGCTGTTGTAATCAACCTTTGTTTGCTATTGGCCTGCTCTTGCATGGAATCAACCCTCATGTTGGCTTAATACTCAACACAGTGAACAAGCATGCTGTGCAGGTGCTAACCACATGAAGTGGAATTACCTTCAGCAAGTTTTGGTGCCTGCCAAGATCTCCCTGTGGATATGCTGCTTGTGAAGCATACTGGATCCTGTTCTGTTGTTGTCTGAAGCTGGCCACTGGATATGTTGGTTCTGAGACTCTCCAGAGGGATTCTGGTATAGACCTATGTGAGTTGCTGCCTGTGACTGTCCTAGGGTCACCTGTTTAGAACTATCGGCAATCCATAGCTTGTGGCTCACTCTGCTGGGCCTGGGTGCGTGTGGAAACAACCAAGCTGCACATCAAAGCCAACTTTTTATAGCACCAGGCCCCGGGTAGCTTCACAAAATTCTCAGAGCATGCAGAGATCCACCTCCATCTACAGGCTGCCTGTTAGGCTTAGTCACTCAGTGGGCCTCTGGCTATACTCCTAAGCAGGGCATAAGCTCCACAGAGTGGGGCAATATGGACTCCAGCTGGCCCCCCAGGCTGATGTCACATTGTGGGGAGTGCTCTGCCCAGCAAAGATAGCTTTTGCATTATGGGGGAATTACTCAGCATAGGGATCCTGCTGTCTGACCCTTCAACTATCTCCCCAGAGCCAACAACCACAGAATCTCGTGGCTTTAGTCTGTTCTGCCGTCACTCCCCTGAAGCCCACGGTAAGTGGCTATGAACAAAATTTTGTGGATCAGCTCTTTAAGACAGTGGCTGTGTCTCTAGCTGTCTCTCCCTGGTGAACAGAAACCCCAATGCTTTTCATTGCCAGGTGTTATATAGGCTCATTTTCAGGTACTGCTGCTTAAGGCTGAGGAGTTCAGCTTGGGGTTTAGACCCCACACTTCTCAGAAGGAATCCTTTGCAGCTGAGATATCCCTCCAGAACTTCAGCTGCTACCCATGGGAGTCCAGCCAGCCCTCTTACACCTCCATATTTCAATGTGGTTTCCTCTATAAGTCCCTGATTATAAACCTTCTCTCTAGCTAGTCTTGAGTTGGTTATTCAAGGTGATTTTTCTATAATTAGTTGTAATTCCAGTTTGGTCCTAGGAGAAGTTTAGTATAGCCTCCACCTAGTCTACCACCATCTTGAATCCTCTCTTCCTGTTTATTTTTAAACTGAGACATAATTCTATAAAATCTGCCCTTTTGAAGTATGCAATATTTCATAGGGATGGGAGTCTTCACATACATGCTTAGAGGAGGAAACCTACATTTTCTTAAGTACAAACTTATGGAAACTGACCAGCCATCATAACATGATATGAATATCTGAGTTGAGACACAGTTGGAATTTTTACATATTGATCACATTTCAAAATGGTGAATTCTTCTATTTCCAACCTTTAAATTCTTAGGTCTTTAACCCAATGTTTTATTTAAGCCTTAGAATTCAAATATACACAAGGTCATTGTCCAACTCAACTACTACCTATTTCAATGACGGTGGACACATCCCATAACAGGAAGTTGGCACCTGAACAGAGACCTCTGATCTTTGGGAGGGAGCACTAGGTGGTCATCATGGTAGACAGGAATCTGAGAGTGACACCACCAAACTTTTGTCTCACAGTGACCAGTTGATATCTCCCCAACTACAACACCTCTGTGAAATGTAGATTTTTCTTTATGTGATTGTTTTAGAAGTATTCTGCTCCCCTTAATGATAAACCTTGTTTTTCAATAATAAAAGAAGTAATTAATATTTCCCCAACAAAAGATCTGATAGACCATACCTTCCCCTCAACTCACACAGAGAGATTTATATATTTATGGAGAATAAATATTCAACCTACACAATGAGTATAACCTTTTAAAGAAAATAGGTATATTATCTCTAACTGTAGTAATCTTACAAAAGTTGTATAATTGTTAAAATAAAATACATAATCTACTTATGTTGTTCTTTGATTTGACTACCTGCACTGTTTTCATATCTGATACCACTGTGAAGAAAAATATTTTCACCAAGTAAGTGGCTCTTCCTGGAAAATTAGTAAGTCACATCATAGTTTTACTGATAACAAAATGTATTATAGTAATTTAATGGAATGGCCATTTCTTGGAGTGGAAACAATTACTGCTCCTCTATGTTTTTCCTCAGGCTTTTGGTGTTGACATGGAAGTGCAGGGGCACTTACATCAGAATCATTTCCCCTGGTGAACCAACTGTGCCAAAGCCCATAAAATCAATTGGATTTTATTTTTAGCAGAATTTCTGTGATATTGCACTTAGATTGTATCCATAGGAAAGTACAGGGGGAAAAAATGGCCCAAATATCTCAGTTACTTTTGAGCATCCAACCTCATGTATTTAAAAAATATGAAAAGTTTCTAAGCCAGGCTCATCAAGAAAAACAGAGAGATGACCCAAATAAATAAAATCAGAAATGAAAGAGGAGAAATTACAACTGATACCACAGAAATACAAAGGATTGAAAGATTACTACGAATAAATACATGCCAAGAAATTTGAAAAACTGAGTGAAGCAGACAAATTTCTAGAAACATATAATCTTTCAAAAATGCATCAAGAGAAAGCAGAAATCCTGAAGAACCAATAACAGCTAGTGAAATTGAAGCAGTAATCAAAAAACACTTGGTATACAAAGCCCTAGACTGGATGGTTTCACAAGAGAATTTTAAGAAACATTTAAGGAAGAGCTAACCCCTATACTTCTGAAACTATACCAAAAAAATTAAAGAGGAGGGAAGACTCCCAAATTTTTTTTATAAGGCCAGCATCATACTAATCCCAAAACCAGATGAACACACAACAAAGAAAGAAAAGTACAGGTCAATATCCCTGATGAACAAAGGTGCTAAAATCCTCAACAAAATATTGGCACACAGTATCCAGCAATACATTAAAAAGATCATACACCATTATCAAGTGGGATTCATCCCAGGGATGAAAGGGTAGTACAATATTTGTGAATCAATAAACATAATACATCACATAAACAATACGAATGACAAAAATCACAGTGTCACATTAACAGATGTGGTAAAAGCATTTGATAAGGTACACCACCGATTTATTATAAAAACACTCACAAAGTGGGAGTAGAGGGAGCATACCTTAATATAATAAAGGCCATATGTGAGAAACCTACCACCAACATCATACTCAATGAGCAAAAGCTAAAAGCTGTCCCAATACAAGTGTGACCACTTTTACTACTTCTATTCAACATAATATTGGAAGTTCTAACCACAAAGATCGGACAAGAAAAAGAAATAAAAGGCATACAAATTGGAAAGGAGGGAGTAAAACTATCATTGTTTGCAGATGACACCATAGTGTACTTAGAAAACTCTATAGACTCCACCAAAAAACTACTCAACCTAACAAGTGAATTTGGCAAAAAGTGGAAAACAAGGTCAATATTCAGAAATTGAAGGCATTTTTGAACATCAACAATGAAATATCAGAAATAGCAATTAGAAAAAAAAATCCCATGTGCTATAGCAAGAAGAAAAATAAAGTATCTAGGAATAAACCTAACCAAGGAGTAAAAGACCTGTACTACGAAAACTACACAACACTGAAGAAAGAAATAAAGGAAGACACAAACATATGGAAGCATATACCATGTTCATGGATTAGAAGGATTAACATAATTAACATGTTCATACTACCCAAAGAAAACTATAGATTCAATGCAATCCCTATTAAAATACCAATGACATATTTCACAGATATAGAACAAACATTTCAAAAATTTATGCAGAACCATAAATGACCCAGAATATTCTCAGAAATTCTGAGAAAAAAGAACATAGAAGGAATCACAATACCTGATATCAAACTATATTATAAGGCCATTGTAATCAAAAGAATCTGGTACTGGCATAAGAACAGACACATAGATCAACGGAACAGAATAGCGGGTCCAAAAATAAACCCATGTCTCTATGGTCAATTAATATTTGACAAAGGGGCAGAAGCATAAAATGCAGTAAAAACAGCCTCTTCAGCGATTGGTGTTGGGAGACCTGGACAGTTACATGCAAAAAAAATGAAACTTGACCACCAACTTACACCAGACACACAAATCAACTCAAGAGGGAGAAAAGACTTAAATATAAGTCTTTTTCATGACATCATGAAAGTCATACAGGAGATCATAGGCAGGAACATCTCAGATAGTCCATGCAGCAATATTTTCACTGATAAGACCCCTAGAGCAAGGGACATAGTGGAAAGACCAATCAAATGGTACTACATCAAATTAAAGCCTTCTGCATGGTTAAAGAAAACATCAGCAAAATGAAAGGAGAACTAACCATATGGGAAAACATATTTGCCAATGATACCTCAGACAAGAGCTTGATCTCCAAAATATATAAAGAACTCACACAACTCCACACCAGGAAGACAAGCAATCCAATTAAAAAAATGGGCAAAGGACCTGAACAGACACTTCTCCAAGCAAGACATACACAGGTCCAATAGGCATATGAAAGGATGCTCAACATCACTTGCCATCAGAGAGATGCAATTTAACACCACAATGAGATACCGCTTCACAGCAGTCAGATAACAAAAACTACTGCTGAGATATTGGAGAAAGGGAACCCTAGCACGTAGTTGGTGGGAATGCAAACTGATGCAGCCACTGTGGAAAACAGCATGGAATTTCCTCAGAAATCTAAAAATGGAACTGCCTTTTGTCCTGGCAATTCCACAGCTAGGATTATACCCTAAGAATCCTGAAACTCCAATTCAAATGAACCTATGCATGCCAATATTCATAGCAGTGCTATTTAATAGCCAAGTGCTGGAAACTGCCTAAGTGCCAGTCGGTAAATGAGTGGACAAAAACTGTGGTACATTTACACAATGGAACACTACGCAGCACAAAGAAAGAAGGAACTCTTACCCTTTGCAACAGCATGGATGGAACTGGAAAGTATTATGCTAAGTGAAAGAAGCCAGGCCATTGATCTCACCTATAGATGGAGCCTAATCAAGAA
Organism: Mormoops blainvillei; assembly: GCA_004026545.1. Lineage (NCBI taxonomy): Eukaryota > Metazoa > Chordata > Mammalia > Chiroptera > Mormoopidae > Mormoops > Mormoops blainvillei. Next base: position 103,865 of record PVJD01004988.1, read on the forward strand.
ACAAACTAGCAAGCAAAATAGAACCAAAGACATGGAAATAAAGAACAAACTAACAATAACCAGAGAAGAGGGAAGAGGGTGATAAAGAGGGAAAGAAGGGGAAGGGTCAAGTCAAGGAACATGTACAAAGGACCCATGGACAAGGACAATGGGGGAGAAGATGGGAGGATTGAATATGGAAGGTGGGAGGTGGGTAGGGCAGGGGAGAGTGGTGGGTGAAAATGGGAACAACTGTAATCGAGCAACAATAAAAAAGTGCCAAAGAAATGAAGTGGGTACAGCACATTGTAATGCTTATAACAGTAGTAAAATGCACTTTAAGAAAAAGATGACTTATCAGTTTGATATTTAATGAGTTTCCTCCCTTTGTTGAAATACTAATTTTTTTTGGTTTCATGTCACTGTTTCATTAAAATGCTGACACAGCCCTGGTCAGGAGGCTCAGTTGGTTGAAGCATCAGCCTATATATGAAAAGTTTGTGGAATTGATTCCCAGTCAGGGCATATACCTGGGCTATGGGTTAAATCCCTGGTCAGGACACGTTTGGGTATGTGGGAGGCAACTGATCAATGTTTCTCATGTCAAAGTTTCTCTTTCTCTCTCTGTCTCTCTCTGTCTGTCTCTGTCTCCATCCCCCTTCTCTCTCTAAAATCAATGAACATATGCTTGGGTGAGGATTAAAAAAATAAAATAAAATACTGACACAACAGCTCCTCTGGCCTCTGTACCTCTGGCAGAAAAACAAAACAAAACAAAAAAGTCACAAAGAACCACTCCTGAAGGCTTTTTTCACTGACTACCAAGAGGTCTGACTGCTTTAGAGAACTTCCTTGACTCTAGGACAGAATCAGACACATTTCCTTCTCAGAGAGATTTTCTGTCTCTGTCATAAGCTATAAAGTCCACCCCAGGATTGTGGGAAGATTAAGTACAATGAGATTTGCAAATGTCTGGCACATTGTAGATCTCAAAAACCACTTTCTGTAATTACTTTTCCAATTGTCTTTGCATAGAGTGTTTATATGTAAATATATATATATATAATGTTCAACAGCCCAGACCATAATTAGTCACCATAACACCTGTTTTCCAGAAAGCCCTTGGAATGGAGTGACTTGATATTCAGTCCATATGACAGTCATTTCTTCACTTGTAAGGGCAGTAGAGCATCCCTGAATTTCACAAGAGAACAGAATTCTGCAGAAGAACACTGGGAATTGGGTTTGAGCCAACATTGCCAATGTCATCAGCTGTCAGAGAGAAAGGAATTTTCATTTTTTAAAGCTAGAAACACATCATTGCTCATATGTCATAATACATCTACTCAATTTTTCTGTTTCTAAGGAAAGGTGTTTGCTTTATTTATCTCTATACAGTTTTTCTCCCTTTTTTTCATTTGCTTCTGTTATTGACTCAGCAGATGCTGTACAAGTACTGAGAGCTAGAACTGAATCATGAAGGTTCTTAGAGGTGACCTCAGTCTAGTGAATACGACAAATGTAGAAACCTAGATTCTTTACATTGGGTCCTACATTTTGCCATGGTTCTTAGTTCTAATTATTTTGCTTTGATTATTAAGGCCAAATTTTAAAAACAAATTTGATTCAATTGTGCTTATATAAGAGAATGGACCCAGGGTGACTTGATCAATCATTAATTACTGCCCCAGTGTTTAGTAAAAGACAAAGTCTGGATCTTGGGATAGACCCCTGAGATTTACCTAGAAGTTATAGCAAGTAGGGTCCAGAGTTTGTCCAGTGGGAAAGGAAGATGTCCAGAGGCCAAGAAACCAGACAAGAGTTTGTAGGTGAGATGACTGAGGGGGAGTATTATGGGCTGGTTTCCAGGTTTCTGGTTGGATGATTAGATGTACTGTAGAGAATTTCAAATGGGAAGGAATAATGAGCTGTTTTACATTTCTGAAGTATGCCAAATAATACAAGGATTAAAAAATTAGTATTATATGATCAGTGTCCCTTAGAGAACAATGCCTGATCCATAGGAAGCCTCACACAATGTCAGGTCCCGCTGCTATCATCATCACGATTACTGGATGAATCCAAACTGCCTAAGTGAGCTGGGATTCCATTCACATTTTCTATACTAAGGATGAGCTTTCAATAAATATCTGGGCACTTACTGATTGGGTGGAGCAACAAACTTACTAATTGCCAATTGATTTACAAATACTATACAAATACACTTTGAAGTTGATTTTTGAGATTATTTTTCCAAAAGGAAAACCAATATCTATATATAAGGTTGAAAGGACAGCATTTCTCATCAGAACCATAAAAATTTCTAAGTTCCCCAAATACCTGTGCAGAAAGTAGGCAAAAGTGAAAGCAGCCATCTGAAAATTTAAATGTGTGCCACTGGAACCAAATTCCCTCTGAGAAGCTGCTTTCAGAGTAGTATTTCCAGGACTCTTCCCATCAAAGGACAGGTGGGTTGTAAGTATCTGGAGACGTACACCTTCTTAAAAGTTGGTGGTATTTACCAGAAGCCTTAGAAATGCAGCAACTTCTTTCCTAGAAATATCCTAAAATAGGAACTAAGGCCCAATAAATGTTTGGCTTTAAAGACAATTGTAACAACATTATAAATTTAAAGAATGTAAACAGTCTAAATGTCAATCATAAGAGAGTAAATTAATTGTTTCACATCCATACAATGAAACATGGAGCAGTTATTTTAACTGATTTTTTTTTCTAAAATGGACACAGGGACTTGGGACATTAAAAAATCCAAAACAATCAAATAGCTATCCATTACACGCTATTTAACAGGAAACATTTTAGAGTTTAGCAGAATACACATAATCTTCTGCACTGACACAAGAGAATGGACAACCATTACCCAACACATTACTGAGGCATGCCCTTCACTGTGTCTTCTGTTGCCCCTCCAGACCCATTCTCCAACTTTGCACTGTGTCCTGGAAGGCTGACATCACGTGGATTACAACAACTCTCTTTTTCTCTGGCTTCTATTTGGATTCAACCAACGGGTAACACTGTCAATAGATTGGAAGCTTTGAAAGAGAGTAAGGCTCTCTTTGCCACCCTACTGTAGCATTTCATGAACCAGCTATATCCCTTATTTGAAGGTCACATAGCTCTTTTCTGGAGTCCTCTCCATGCAGCTTTCTCTCCAGGTCCAGCCATCTACTCTTTACTCTTGCCTCCTCAGGTCTAGGAGTGTTAGTAGTACCCATATGGCTAAAAGTCCCAGGGAAATGCTCATCCTTTGTAATTTCTTTCTTTATGCCTTCCTATGTCTTCATAAATATTCCCTTTAGTAAATCTTTTCAGAATGAAAAATAATAATAGTAATAATTTAAAAACATATTTTATACCATGTTTATTATAGTGAAAGATGTTCATGTTATGATAGGCTACAAACAATACATAAAGCGTGATGCCACTTTTGTTATATTGAGGGAATAGACATACCAAGAATAGGGGAAGAGAAAAGAACTGGCAAAATAACCATCCAAGCTCAAAAGCTGGGAACTTTCCTAAATGTTCATTGCCCCTGTTTGTATCCTAACCATCACCCAGCCCTGTCCTTTCTACTTTTTATACGTCACCTCACTATTCTCTTCATCACTATTGTCACACTCTTCATTTAGAAATGGATATCATTTTTCATGTTTTTGTAGAAAAGCATTCTCCTCCTCATCATAGACCCTTCTTCTGGAGAAGGCCTGTTAACAAGGGCAGAACCTAGTCAAGGGTACCTGAAAATCTCCCCCTGTGCCCAAGGCAGCCTGCAACCAGTGACTGAGATGCTGGGGTGCCAAGGCCTGGTCCCTTGTCCCAAGCAAGGACAGTACTGGGGTGTCATGTTTATTGCAGAGCTCACTGTGGGATTCCCTAAACCATGTTTATGCTTAGTTTTTCCCCTCATCCCACCTTGTTTCTCCATTCCCTCACAGAGTCATGGGAGCCACTCTCTTTAGCACGTAAGTCATTGCTGAAAAACCCATCTCAGCCTCTGTTCCTCAGGATCCCAGCCCAGGATGGTAACCTGGGACTTTCCAAAACCAAGAAGGTACAATACTGAATTTTAAGTAGCTTTATTGTGGAGAGGAAAACTCTCCCATTGACATCTTCTGAATATTGTGCAGCATGCATAGCCATAAAAACACACCCTAGCAAAATGTCTCCCATATGTGTTCACAAGCAATCACAGGTCCTGGCTGAATCCCACACTGATGTGGCACCAAACGGAAGGAAACAGCTGTGAGGAGATGGTTCACTGGAGTTAGGAACTCAGAACCCACAAACAGCATGAGATATCATGGACCTAATCATGCAGACGTGACTCACCATCAAGAATGGGAAACATGTAGACATAGACTGTCCATGTCCCTTAAGTCTCCCACACTTACCTTCCATGGCTCTGATCCTCCCTGAGGGCTTCATCCACGAAGGGGTCATTCCAGCACAGGTGAAGCCACAAGTGTGGAGGGAAAGCCCAAAGGCAGGAGGGCTGAGAGCTCTGTCAGGAAGTAGGAGCTATGGGAAAGGACTGACCTCCCTGCCATCAGGGTGCTCAGTCAGCAATGGGACTGAGTCTCAAGTGCCCAGGCTAATTTATAGTCACGCCTTGGAAATACTGCAGGTTCATCTTCAGAGCACCTCAACAAAGCCAGTGTTCAAATAGAGCATATAGTAATCTTTGGGCTGGGAGAGGGTCTTGCTTTCATTTGTGAAATCACCACACCTGTGAATCACTATGAAACAAGGCCCATCTGTGCTCATTAATCATCCACGCCCTGTCTCATTTTCCCCACTGCCTCACTGATGCCTCCTAGAATTACCTTCCATATACATGACTCGTCCCCAAGTCCTTGTGTCAGGGTCTGCTTTTGGAGGACCAAAATATAAGAAGGAATCAGGCAAATTTTATTTAAATGTACATTTCTTCACAGCCTTAATTTAAGTATCATTTTTCTGGGAATCCTTCTCTGACTAGTTCCCTCCAACCTGTGCTTCATTATTACTCCATGAATAATTCTCATATATTGGAATACTGTGTGTGTGAGTGCAAATTTGTGTATGTGACTGTGTGTGTGTGTTATGCATGTACATGAGTGTGTCCCCTCAAGGACTGAGTTCCTTGCAGTCAGAACAGTATTTTCTATCCATCTGTGTCCCCAATGCCAAGAGCAGTGCCATTAATTTTAATGACAGTACCAGTTAGAAATATTTCTGCTATTAATAACAACTTAAGTCAAAGAAGGAGGGCAGTGGAACTCTTGTATCAAATAACTAAGCAATCAGGACATGGATATGCAGGCCTACCTTCATCCAAAGATCCAAAGACTCAGAATTTGGTACAAAAGTCATTTTCTTCATCTCCATGTTTTTGGAGGGGTCACCTTGAAGCTGGCTCCATTCTCCATGTGACTGCAAAATAGCTGCCACCCGAGAAGTCACTAATCCTGTAAAGTTCATATCCAAGAGGAAAAACAGAGTCTGCATCCCACCCAGACACCCAGCAAGAGCATCCTTGCACCTGGCTCTCAGGATCACATGACCATCCTGACCAATCACTGCCACCACAAGAATACTCCATGCTGATTGAGTTGATTGAGAGGAACAGCCCACCTAGAGCAAAGGCTAGAAAGGGAGGAGGGTGTTTCCTGGAGGAAAGTCAGAATCATAGCAGGAGAGGAGACAATACGTGTTTCCTACAGTGAATACTAAGTAATGGTAGATGGAAAAATATCTCAATGATGCAAAATTTCACCAGGACTTGTGCAAAAAATAGCATGTTTTTGTCTAGATTTATATGACTTACATAAAAATATGGATAGATAAGTGGACAGAATCATTTTAATCTGGAAAGTTCTCCCAGTTTGATTGATAGTGGCTTAGTTTCCTCGCTCAAGCTCAATCTTTGTCTGCTTGAGCAGATGGAAACATTTGTTTTAATAAAAACTTGCTTAATACTTGGAACTCTAGCAACATGTTTAAATTTATTTCTAGGGCAAGACAAGGTGCAGCCTCCCAGGAATGGATTTGCCCCATTAACTAGACATCTCATTGACTTCAAATATGAAGAGAGTTGATGTTCTGAAAATGAGCATTAATAGTTGTAGGAAGAACAGGGTCCAGTTTAATGTTTGTAAAAAATTCAAGAGACTATAATGAAGAATGTGCACAGGGAAATCCAGGACTTCCTCTGTGCCATATATTTCATCCATTAGAGCACTGAAGAAATTAGCATTGTACTTAAAGTGGAATAAAATCTCACTTTACTTATAGTCTCCATTTTTCAGTTTTCAATATTAAATTACAAATGCTCACTGAATGAAATGGTACTCAGCTTCATAATAATCATGAGATTATTGTGGGTATAGAGGAAAAATGGCAATTAAAAAGCAGTGGAGATAATATACATTGGATTTTTTTAAAGAAGGCTTTACCAAACCTTCATTAAAAATAAAAAATCCCTTTAAATAGCAAGATGTATAGTACATTTTCAGCAATGTATTATATTTATATTTTTCATAAATAAATTCCTTTCAGAAATATATCCTAAAATACCCAACAGTGAGGGTAATGAAGGAAAACTTAGACTATTTTATGGGTTCCACTCATGCCTCCTTTTCTGTCTTCCCATGAGTGCTGGGAAGCCCTCCCACACGTTCCTGGAGTGCAAAGCTGGGTCTGGCACTTTGTGGTTCCATATGCTCCATGCACTAAAAACCAGCAGGGATGAAGCTTTATCATCTTTTGCATAAATTAGGGGTGTGATCTGCCAATATGACTGGGCAATAGTCCAGCTATCTTGAAAACTTAAGAAAAGGAAGAGAAAGAGGTGTTTTTTTTTTCTCTCACTCAACCTGGGAAGGAAGACACAAGTTCAGACTAAATGGAATCAGTTAGTGTCTCAAACCCAAAGCACATAAGTGTGTTTAGTTTTGGGGAGGAGGAAAAGGAGAGCACTTTGTTTTAAGTGATGGCCAGTGATGGGGACCATATGTCTTGTTGTGGACAGTGCCAAATTTTTAACCTCGGTTTCTTGGTCATTGAACAGAGAAGGATGCAGGAAGTGAAGGAGGAATCTTTAAGACACAGTATCTGTCTCTCTTTGGTTTTTGTATCCCTTAAACTTCATGCCCAAGTAGATGCAAATAAAACCTAGGTAACCCCTTGCATGATAAGGCAAACACACCCAGCACTGAGGGAGACACACTGGACATGGAGCAGGGAGAGCTCTACACCAGAAAAGCCCAAAGTTTCAGGGACAGCAGCAAGCACTTAACTGGTATATTGTTAAATACAGTAGGGAGAAAAGTTATTCCATTTGCAACATTCATGACCTAGGAACCCTTCCTTTGGAAGATGCAGCACTAGTGAGTCACATTGAAGCCATGACTCAGTCACTGACTCAGAGCACAGAGCCCAGCCCAAATAACATCACTCCGGTCCACCAGGTGTTTCCACCCAGCTGGTGCTGTGAACTGAGTATTCAAAAAAAAAAATTTAACCCACTGACCAGGTCCACTGTCTCAGGCTGATGGTAACATGATAATATCAGTGAATTCCAATCTTATATCTTACTTTCTGTAAAGTTAGTTCCATGTTAAAGCATCACTGTGTGAATTGCCATGACAATGGATAAGGCATTTAAAAGACCATGGGTGGTGAACTTTCAAATGCAGAAGCATTTTGGGCAGGGAAAGCAAATGCATATTCCAATAATAACATCTTACAAAGCCCTGCCCTTTCTATGGTAGACTTGACCCAGTGTTATTGACCTCCCAGTAAGGAAATGGCTAGTCCCCCAGGAACAGTGCCACATCGATGCTCAGTGTTGACTCCAATGCTAGAGATTGGGCACTTAGCAATGGCTCTGCCCAGGTTGGTCTTATTGAATAAAAATCCAGTTTGCTAAACCCATGACCATTTTATTTGTGCATCTACTGGATAGGAACAGAGTAACTGGTAAAAGAAGCTGAATGACATCCACAGAACAAGTGGTTATTAAGGCTTCTCTGTGAAAGATGTCCTTTACTGAGCATTGACCTGGGACACAAGTATCTTCACTCTGCCCACTTGCAGACACTCATCTGTGCACCACATAAGCATTCCTTCTTATCACCATTTTCCCAGCCATATTCCTTCTTAAACAAGTGGCTAACTCAGGCATGGCAGCGTATCAAGCAGAATCATCTGTCATCCAGGCCCAGAAATGTTCTCCCTCTGTGTATTGATCTTAAGGAACCTCTTATGAGGCCATAAGTGTGTCCTTGGGACACATGGTCAACTAGCTAAAGACAGGGTTCTGTGTGAGTTACATCATTGTGGTCACTGCTTTAGATCTGCTACTCATTAGTAACTGTACCCATACCATCTCAGTCAGTAAGTGCCATCCTTTGGCTTTGCCACATGTGGCCACATTTCCCTATTAAATTTAGGCTCTCATTTTGATGGTCACACTACCTGCCGTCATTCCTGGCCTGCAGAGAATAGCCACCATGGATCTGTCAAAGAGGAAACTACTCCCTTCACAATGTATTTTGCAAAGCCTTGATGAAGTGTCCACCACACAAATTATCTGTGGGTGAGCAGATCTCACATGATTAATCTTTCCCCACACTCAAATACCTTAATTCATACTGTCCTCCTTCTGGCAACTCAACTTTGTTTTAGTCAACTAACCAAGACAAAAATTAAAACCATTTACCAGGCTCCCAGCATGCAATACAGAATCTCTGTTTCTTGAACCAATTTTAATGGTCAAATTCACCCAACTCTGCAGTCTCTCACCATGATCTAGCATCCTTTACATACATTTCCATACATTGTCCCCAGGTTCCTATTAATATGAATATCACTTTCATGAATATAACTCTTAAGGTAAGTATAGTGCTTCTTTTCAGGTTATAATGCCTATCAGATCCCCAGGACCATGCCAGAACCTGAGTCTGGTCACAGCTCTAGAAGCGAGGTGGTGAAGTATGTCTGGGGGGGTCGAGGGGTTGGGGATTGGCATTCCCCTGCAAATCAGGCTCCTTAGGCCAGGACAATTAAGTTCTTCAGGCCAGGGACACTAAATTCCTTAGACTTAAGGGAAAGGTGCTTCTACTGGCAAATGAGGTCCCATAAAATGAAAAGGCTCAAGTTCTTCTGCATCATCAAAATCAACCCATGAGTCTCCACCCCAGTTTCTATGGCCTTCTTTCTTCCCAACCAGTGCCTTCATTCTAATATAAGAAACTCCAAGGTGTCAGTTTGAACTGTGATTTAACTCCTCTGAAGATTAGACTTTGGGTTTGGTTTGAAGAAATTCTGTAGAAAATATGGGTTCCTTTCAGAGCACTCATAGCAGCTTTCTAACCTATCACCCAGACCTTGACTTTGGAATGTAAACCCCTGAGTTTACTTTTATTCCCCATAGTTCCCAGAGCACTTAGAGGCAGCCAACCAACAAGACGATACTTATTTCACTGAAGTTTTCTGCAATACCAACTACTTGGCCACCCACAGCCTTGCCTTCTATGAGCAGTTGGATACAGGAGTAATTTAAGAAACTATTTTGACACTACATGCCATCAAATGTTAGTGTCTCCATTGGCACTGGGAGCAAAGACATTAATGTCTTTTGATCTAATCAGATCACAGAACCAATTATTAATTACAATCTTTAATGTCCTGTTCCCCTGGAACCAATTCTGGCACCAATAACTGTAACAATCAAGGTTTAGTCAAGAAAGAACCTATATGATCATTGTGGAATAAGAGATTTATTATAGAAATATGCCCATATGCAATTGTTAGAGGTGAAAAAATTACAAACCAAAAAGAGATGCTGGAAGATTTGAGAAAAGGATCTTCCTTTTCTTGGAGTGAATGGACAGTGGGGGTTTTCCAAGGAATCCTGAAGACAAGGATATCCAGCTGCTGACTGGGACCATGGGAAAGATGGAGGAACAAAGATAGAGGGTCCTGATGCTACGTTTATTGGTGAATCTGGAGTCTCTATTGGTCAGGATGGCATTTAAAAAACTTTTTAAAAACTGGACATGAAAAGGGAGCAAAGACACATTTGCAACACCCCCTCACCATTAGTGACCATGAGGACCGTGGCCTTCAGCTCATGAAGCTCCTGCCTTGGTTCTACCTCCCAAGCCTCACAAAAATCTCCCTTTTAACCAACAGTAACTGAGAACCATATGGGAAAAGGAATTCTGGGAAAGAGTTCCAAGCTTAGCCAACCTCGTACAGTATAAAAAGACTACAGCATAGTTTCCATATTTAAATCCTATTAGATTTAAATCATGTGTCATTGCTATTAAATCATGAGCATGTTGGTATTTAAATGATGTGCCAACTCTGACTGAATAAAAATGGTATTGATTATGATTTTTTTGGTTGTAAGCCACAGAAATGGACTCTGGCTAACTTGGAGAGGACAGGGTGCGCTAGAGTAATGTGACTGGGAAACTCACTATTCTGATGGAAAAGCTAAAGAAAATGCTTAGAAATAACAAAGAAACCAGAAACGTAGAAAGTGACTCTCTCCTGCCTCATCGGGGTTTCTTCTGGCAAGAATGTATAGTTTTATTTCGGTTTTTTTTTTCTTTTTTCAATCTGGAATAACTCTGCTCAAGATTCTAGCTCTTTGGAAAGAATGCCTTTGTCTAGCCAAGCTTAGGTTACAGGCTTACTTCTTGGCCCTATCGAGACAGTGAGATATGGCAGAAGGGTCTTGCCCTAGTCCCCGAGAAGTTCTTCATGCCCCCTTAGAGGATAATCTGCCTTCACAGTCTCTCCCAGCATGCTCAGAAGGATGGCAAGTGGACTTTCCATAAGGACAGGGCAGTGATGCTCAGAAGAAGAAAGGCTATGGCTTAGCCAATAATTTCTAATAAATACTTATAAACCCTCAAAACCAGTGAGGGTTTTGAGGATCTATCCAAGCACAATAAGAAATAGCATATAATCTATTAGCACTCCCTGCCATAGTTACAGGAAAGAATCAAAATAGCAAGCTTGCTATATATTTTTGCAAAACCCTTGATTATGACTCTGCATTTCTAATTCTGCCAAATGGACAGCTGAAAGCATGGTACATTACTGAACATAGAAGGCACAAATACTTTCTCTGCCTGACTGTGAAGACCTGCCATGATCTGGATCCAGGTTTACTCTCAGATTCCAATCCCACATGTGCATTCCACCCATGGAACTCAGCCCATTGTGGAGAAAGCCACCCTGCAGACTGGGCGAACTGGATTTGAATACTATCTCCCAATGTGACAGCTGTGTGAACTTTATAAATTTACTTAAAGCTTCTGATCATTGGTGCCCTCAACTACCCACCTCATAGAGTCAGGGGGAGAATTAATTTAAACAAACAAACAAACAAACAAAAAAGCTAAAAACAATACAATGCCAGGTTCAGCTTGGTGCTAAGCACATGGAAAATGTTCCATACACACTACCTCCTTCTGCCTTTGACCCCATACAACTATTTCCTAAGAACCCCCTCTGTTACTTTTACCCCATTGAGTCATGTATAGCCAAGCAGCACATAGCGACATTTCAATGACAGACCATTTATGATGGAGGTCTTATTAGATTACGATGAAGCTGAAAAATTCCTTTCTCCCAGTGACATCATAGCCATGGTAATACCATAACACAGTGTATTACCCATGTGTTTGTGATGATGCCAATGTAAACAAACCTCCTGTGCTGCCTGTTATGTAGAAGTACAACACATACAATTATGTGCCATACATAATACTTAATAATAAATTACCATGGCACTGGTTTATGTATTTTCTACTCTATACACTTTATCATTATTTTAGGTCATTACTTATAAAAAATGTTTGCCGTAAAGTAGTATGCATGTTATGGAGACAGTATCCTCACACATCTCTTGATGGCATCATTTTCTCCTGTGCTTGATTAATCTTGTGTTGTTCGTACAGTAACGTGATGCACAGCCTTGTAACCCAGATGCAATAGGCTGCACCCAACTCTAACAATGCATTTCTCAGGTATACCTATCACTAAGAAGTACATGACTGTGCCTTCAAAATACAGTTCAAATATTATCCTTTCCTTGAAGTTTTCCATACAACTTAAAGTTTTCAACCTCTATATAACTTCTTATATGTTCTATAGTACTTCAGTATAACTTACATAACTATGTTACATTAAAGTACTATACAACTTCTTATATAAGTATAGCATTCACCTAGGAATTTTATTTTCCCTTTATCTTTTAATTATTAATTAATTATTTGATGCATTATATCATCTCCATGGTGTGTCATTATCACTACAAAGACTTATACCTTTGTACAATTCAATATTTGAGTGCCACCTACTGTTTGCCAGGTACTGTCTGGAAATTACTAACATAAGGATAAATAAGACAGCCTGGAAGACTCAAGTGCCTGGAAGACACAACCTATTGGGAAAGATAATGTTAATAGCTGAATGACTTAGTATTGTAAAGTCATGTGTACACAGGAAATTCGGGAGCAAACAGGACACTTGATCTAGATTATGACGAGAGTGGGAAGATAATTCTGTAGGAAAGATCAGTGGAGCTGAATTTCTAAGAATGCACTGAATTTAGCTTGGCAAATAGTCAAAATCAAAACAAATTTTAAATGTACAAAAGAAGAGAAAGAGTACTGTTTGAAAAACTGTAAATAATTCATTATGATTAGAGAGGAGAGTGAGAAAGGAAAACAGCAGGAAATAAGAAAGGGGAGGTCAACCAAGGCACTGTCATAAAAGGCATCCTATATTGCCTGAGGCTTAAAAATTTATCTTGAACCCAATAGAGAAACATTGAAGTTCAGCCAGGAGGAACCAGAACACATATCAAAAGAACTATAAAAAGAATAATCATGGTAATAGCAGCAATCAAATATGGAGTTCTATTTATTGGCAAGGCTCTGTGCTAGAGAGATGACTTATTTAATTCTCAAGACGATGCTCTGACATAGGTACTTTAATTCCAATTTACCAGTGAGGATGTGTGGCCTAGAGAGATTAAATACCTTGCCCAAGGTTACAGCTAGTCAGCCTTAGAACTGGCTATAAATCCAGATCTGTCTTATCTAAGAACACACAGTCTTAACCACAACATTCAGATTTATGATTTATAAAGATCCCTTTGCCAGCCGTGTGAGAACTGATTGAAGTAGGCCAAGCCTAGAGGCACCTACTTTATTTAGTAGAATATTGTACTAACACATTTTTAGAAGGTTCAGAGCCCATCCCCAGGCAGAAAGAGGGAGAAGGATTTAAGAAATGTGAAGGAGATTTAACAGGAGAGAGTCAGCAACTGGTTAGAGGTGGAAATGAGCTGCAGAGATCAATGTAACAACCAAGGAAACAGCTGATGGTTCTGTCATCCACACAAGGTGTTTGGGATGGAGTACTGGGAATCAGTACTGAAATTGTGGTGCCTATGGAACTGAGAAGCTAGAGAAAGGTGTGAAGGCCTCAGAACACAGATCGTCAGTACAGCTGTGGAGCTGGGAAAGGAATGCCACCAGAGAGAGTCTACAGAGTAAACAAAACAGTGAGGTGAGGATATACAGCTGGAAACATCAATATTGGCAGGTATTGGGGGTACAAGTTTAACACATAAAGCTGAGGAGAAACTTCTATAGGGTCATGAATACAACCAGAATAGTTTTCGAAAAGTCATAAATAATTTGTAAAGTTGTAAATAATGACAAAAGCCTCAGAGAATAACTTTTTAGTTCTGCATGGAGGAAATACAGGTTATTTTATGTTGTGTAGTTATAAACTACTACAGTTTATTTTATAAATTATGACTATTTTAAATCACAGATAGGACACATTTCCCATAAAACTGGTGATGGGACCACTGGTAAAATAAAAGAGCAGTTCTATGGGCGCTAATCACACAGTTCTATGGGTTCTAATCACACAAGGGTCCTGTGATGCATAAGGAAGTAAGGGGAGCAACACTCATTTCTTTTTCAAACTGAGTAGACAGTAAAGGAAGAGAGAGATGGGTCAGAGATGGTCAAAGCAGTTGAAGTGTAGGAAGCATGAGTTTTGTGCCTAAGATGAGAAATACTTGTACACGGTTACATTAGAGAATGAAAGCCTTGTGGGGCTGCCTTGTTTGGGCACCACCTCCCAGCGAAAGCTGGAGGGATTCACACAGGGTACAGGGAGAATGTTCCATGGCAGGAGGAGCTCTGGGAATGAGGAGGACACTGCAAAGATTGCCTGGGACTAGGTCATGCTCTGATATGGGTGACGAAGTATGGGCATGGATGGGAGAAAGGCTCTATCAAGCTCAATGTCACATAGAGAAGCATTCCTGTGAGCATGCAGGGACTCAGCAAACATCCCTTTAACTGTCTGCTGAGGGGACAGAGCTAATAAGTATGAAGAAGAAGGCACGGCATAGAGATTACTAATGATGCCACGTCCCCAGCCAGATACTATCAGTGGGTGAGGCAGGAAGTTAAGAAAGTTCCCACTTCATGGCCACTATTTTCTCAGTGAATTAGAAGACTAGACTTTTCAGAAAAAGTAAGAAAAATGCAGTTGAAGAGAAGGTGTGAGACTAGGGTGACCAACTCATCACCCCATGCCTGGGACTCATCTGGCTTTAGTATTGAAAAGTCATGGACATACCAAATCAGTGGTCAACATACATGAGACTGTGTTTAGTGACAGTATCCAATAGTTGAGGAGGACAAAGAAATATCTTGAAGGTAAAATAACAATAAGCCATAATAAAAGAAATAATTAGAACCTAACCATGGCTGGAGACCAGGCATTTGTAATCATTTCAATCTATACAGTCCTGTGGTTTAGAAAGACTCTATACTTAGTAAGCTTCAATATGTCCAAAATGGTGGGACAGAAAGCTTTTAAGATAAGAGCTTCAGGCACCAAATATCCACATTTTTTGTAATCTCTGTACTTCCTGAGAGACAGTGGGGTAGGCTGCCACAGAGTCAGAGTGAAAGAGAGTAGATGTAGCTGGAGTGTTTGATCTTTCCTAAAGGGAAAGTTACATGGGATTCCCAGATACTATACTATCCCTGGAATTTCAATTAAGTCTCCAGAATAACAAATCACATTTCTGCCTTCCAGAGGAAGCAAAGTCAGGTGAGAGTAGTTTAGAAGACTCAAATACTATTGGGTTATTGCCAACAGAGTAAAGAAAGAAAATAAATCTTTGTTTTTAAGTCAGGAGCAGAGAACGGAGGAATATGTTAGCAGAGAAGTCCAACATTTTAAGACCTGAAAGTGTATCTGAGTCAAAACTGCTTGAGGTCACTGGGCACGGTTTAGCACCTGGCTATGTGTTGCAGTCACCTGTGGAGCATGTTAAAATGACAAGTACCCAGGTGGACCCCTGCAGCATCTCTGGAGCCACCCTGGAATTAGAGCCTGTACCAGACTTCCCAGGCCATCTGATGCACTGGCTGCTTCAGCATCCAGAGATCCAGGATGAGACCTGTAAGGCATACCCCAGATCAGTGCAAGGAGAGCTCTAGTCAAGTTTCCATTCCTGGAGATGGCCACTCATAGAAGAAAAATATGTTAGAGCCATCCTTGACCCTAACTGGAAATAGCTTTGTACCTCCCTCATCCTTTTTCACAGTGAGTTTTCATGTCCTCATATGTAACTGATCAATCCTATTTTTAGTTTTGTTCTTTGGGAGGCAAGGAATGGAGGCTCATCCCATTAGCTGCAGGAAGATGGGCACTCTTTTTCAGAAAATGTGAAGAGGAGACCGGGAACCAGACAATGCTGAGGAACTGAATCCACTGCAGCTCAAGGGAGAAAAGGCAGTGATGAAGGGTATCGTGGTGTCAGACACAGTCCCTGAAGACAGCTTGGAAAAAGTTCTTATGAGAATAGTTGTGGGTAGTGGGTGGGCTGTTCTATCAAATATTAATTGCAGTGGGAAACCTAATTGTGTTTCCATCTCTATCTTCGTAAATATCTGGAGACTGAATCCTATTTATCTTTTCCCCTAAGTCTTCTTCAGATTGAGTCCACATGCATCACTCTTCCTGGGACAGTAAGACCTCTTTTTCAAAGCTTTGAAAATTCCCCATTTTAGAGAGAACACTCACAAAGTTCAAATTCACTGATGTGTCTGAAGCACAGGCCTATGTGGACTGAAAAGTAGCTGATGTCGTGTTCTCCTCTCATTTCCCTTGACATCTACCTGCATAGCCAGAAGACCACATAGACAACCTCATGGGACATCAGAGGTAATGAAAGAGATCCACAGAGATGGCTGTCACTGCAGTGGTGAAGGTGAGTCATAGCCAGGTCTCTGCCCCTCTGTCTTCCAAATTACCCATGGAAAATTGATGTAAGCAAAGTTCTAAACTAATAGGGCTGCAATCAGCTTAGATAATATTTTTAGATTTGGGTATAAACCATTTTAATAAAGTATTATTTTATTCTAACAGTCTGAAATACATCTAAAAATAAATCATTTTCTTTGTCATGTTCAATGGCTGAAAAATTATAAACTCAAGTAATTTTATATCATTTATAGATTAACATACAGATTAATTTACTGGCTTGATCTTTAAATAGCTCTCTTTAAAATCTTATTGCCTGAATCTTCCCAAACCACTAGGTTTTTTCCCCTTTAATATTATCTTCTTTAAAAACCAAATAATATTTCTATATTTAACCTAAACTCATTCCTTCAACAAATTCTTATCCAGGGCCTGTGAGAGGTGACCACGATGAGTAAGGTCTGAGTCCTCGAGGTACTGGCTATGTGTTGGAGAAGCAAACTCATGAACAGGTAATGTAATGAGATGTGAAAGTGCAGTGAAAGCTGTTCCCTGGATATGGTGATAGCCCCACTTGCAGAGGTCAGAGAAGATCCCCTAACTCTCCTTGCTCAGCCCCTAAGCTACATTAATAGACTGTGTCCCTGTGACCATCAGCAAATCCTGATAAACACATACTGACACCATAAACTTCTATAAACCACCATCACTTCTCACCTTTACCATTACGATAGTCTTCTACCAAGTCTGCTGGCAATCACACAATAGTATTTGAGTCTTCCAAACTGTCTCACTGGGCTATGTTTATTACACAAGGAAGAAATAGTAATTTATAATTTTGGAAAATGTATATTTCCCCCCATTCTACTCTTTATATTCTGTATATTTAGTGTCCACATGGCATCCAAAGTAACAGATCAGATCACACTACATTTCTGTGTTACTCTTTCATGACTTGCTATCATATTTAAGAAGTCTCATCCTCATGTGTCTGACCAGCTCCTGCAGTGGCCAGCCATTTGTGTATGTCCCATGATTCATCCTATCTTCCTCCTCCTCACTCCCCTATGTCACAAACACAAATTCCACATCCCTCCAGGGATATCTTACATCATTCCTCTCTTTAGAACACTCTTGCTTCTCATCCTCTCCTCTCCTATGCCTACTTCTCACCTTTCAGGTCTGATGTTAACTCTCTCCCCTGCAGATATTTCCCAACATCTGAACTAAACCTCCTTTGTCCTTCATTTTCCAACTGGATCCTTTTTTTATACCTTTGTAGCACCTGTTACACACTGAAGCCATATGTTGATGACTTGTTTACTGCCTGCTTCCTCATCAGTTTGTTATTCACTCTATGAAGACACAGGCACTGTCTATTTTGTTCATCACCGCACACCTGGTCCCCAGGACAACACAGCCTCAGAAGTGGGCTCTCAGTTAGTACTTGCCACAATCATCAATGAATGTATGCACTGTTGAGTTAGCAAATTGAGACTGCTCACTGTTTTAACTGACTCCACAGGCTCTCATATCGGTCATGAATGCCCCCTACCACCCATTGAGTCTGCTTCCAGTAGGGTGTTTCAAAGTTCTCCAACAATCATCATTCCTTCCAATGATTTTTGCTCTTTAAAGCCTTATTGATTTATAAGTTTATGTGGACTTGCTTATCTCCCTGACTATGTCATTAGTACCTACAGCCAGGAATGACATCCCAATCTCTTTAATTTGCCATTCACCATAGAGTCACCACCACTCTGGAGTGGTGATGACTAAATAGATTAATAAAATATTTTTCCAACAAGTTAAAAGGAGAGGCTTTTTGGAAATAGAATTTAAACATACAACTGGGATAAGGTCCTGCAATCATTTATTTTGAATTTTTTTTTTGTATTCTCTCTGAATACTGGTGTCTGGATCCCAATGTGTCCTTTCTCAGAAAGCAGTTCGAAGCCCAGCTGGGCTGATCAGTGAGACATCATGCTGATGTGACAACCCCTCAACAAAATAAAACCAATGTTTACAGGAAAAGGAGGACAGTATCAATAGTGATGGTAAGGGGGTTTATGCAGTATTCAGGAAAAACGCGAGACAGATAAAATTGTGTGAACAGAGGGAGGATCCAAGATGTCAGAGGAGTAAGTGTAAGCTATACAAACCTCCTCCCAGGATCATACTGGAAATGCAACTAAATTGTAGAGAAATAATCCTGAATAACCAACTGTACATTAGTTGGAAAGAAACCTTATAAGCAAGGACAGTCAGAAGAAACCACTTCACCACAATGTGACTGATAGGCAGTGTGGAGGAGGCACAAAAGGGTTGGCCAGGCTCCCAAGGATGGCAGCTGAAGTTGATATTCCTGAATCTATGGGGTTCCTGCTGAGAAGTGCAAGTTCTAAACCTCAGGCTGTGTTCCACAGCCTGCAGCACCAGGAAAGGAACCCAGATAACATCCAGCAGTGAAAAGCAGCAGGTTTTTATCCACCAGGGAGAGATGTCTAGAGATACAGAGAGCTTCTTAAAAGGTCAACACACAAAATTCCATTTCCAGCCACTTATCCTGGACTCTGGCAGGAGGAGGGTAGAGTGGAGTAGAAATATGTAAAGGGAGGCTGGGGTTAGGACCTATGGTGAGAGAACTGAAGGAACAGCTGCCAGGAAACCTGTGCTGAGTCATCCCCATACTACAGAAGCCATCTTGCTCAGGCAGAGCGCTCTCCTCCAAGTGGCATCAGCCTGAGAGGAAGCAATAACCACACATGCAGGAATTATACTGCCCCACCCTGTGGAACTTAAGTCATGCTGCTGAGTAATATAGCTAGAGGTTATCTCACTGATTATGTTTAACAACTAAGGTGGGTCTCTGGGAGCTCTGAGACTTTAACAGACACTCCCCTGGGCCCAGGACTGGTAAAAGAAGGCCTTGGTGTACAGTTTGGTTCTTTCAGCACACAAACAGGTCCAGCAGAGGGAGCCACAACCTGTGAATCACTGATAGCTCCAAACATGTTGCCCAGGGCCAATCACAGGCAGCATCAGGCATAGGCCTACACCAGAGTCCTTGCAGATCTACTTAATACATAGAAACAAACACAAAGAGGCAGCCAAAGTGGGAAGACAAAGAAAAGTGGCACAAATGAAAAAACAAGATAATCTCCCAGAAGAAGAACTAGATGAAATTGAGGCAAGCAATTTATCATATTTAGAGTTTAGAATAATGATTATAATGATACGCAACAGCAGGAAAAAAAAACCCCATAAAAACAGTAAAATAGAGCCAGTCATAAATAAAAAATTAAATATCTGAAATAAATAATACACTGTGAAGAATAAACCATAGGTTAGAAAAACAGAAGGTCAAATTAGCAATTCAGAAGACAAGATAGAAATAAACACCCAAGCAGATCAGCAAAAAGAAAAAAACAATTCTAAAAAATGAGTAAAACAGGAACACAAATAGAGGACTCATAGGCATGAACAATGGGGTAGGGACTGACTGTAGGAGTAGGGGTGTGGACAGGGCAGGGAAAAGCAATGGGGGAAAAGGTAGGATAACTGTAACTGAAAAACAATTAAAAAAGAAAAAAGAAAACTAAAGAAACCTTTGAGACAACATGAAACATAATAACATTCACATCATGGGAACACCAGAAGGAGAAGAGATTGAGCAAGGGATCAAGAACATATTTGAAGAAATAATGACTGAAAACTTGCCTACTCTGGTGAAAGAAAAAGACATACAAGCCCAGGAAGAACAGGGAATCTCAAACAAGTTGGATCCAAAGAGGCCTACACCAAGACACATCATAATTAAAATGGCAAAGCTTAAAGACAAGGAGAAACTCCTAAAAACTGCAAAAGAAAAGCAAGTAGTGACCTACAAGGCAGATCCATGAGATTGTCATCTGATTTCTCAACAGAAAATTTCATCTGGAAGGGACTGGCCTGATATATTCAGGGTGATAAAAGGCAAGGACCTACAACCAAGGCTACTTTACTGAGCAAGGCTATCATTTAAAATTGAAGGAGAACCATAGAGCTTCCCAGACAAGAAAAATCTAAAGGAGTTGGTTACTACCAAACCAGTACTGTAATTTATGTTAAAGGGGTT
>PVJD01004989.1:0-124225 GCA_004026545.1 Mormoops blainvillei
GTGCATGGCAAGACTCGGCCTCCCGCGCCAGTGTGGACACGGCATGCCTCGCGCTTCTCTGAAGCACTGAAATGATCACTTCAGGGTTTTTTTGAGATTCCAAGTGTTACTGAAATCTTTTTTAAAAAGTCAGCCATTGTATTTGGGTATAAAAGGGCTCTTGCCATCACAGCTTTTCTTGGACACAGAAATATTTCCCTTTTTTAAATAAAAAGGGGGAGGGAAGGAGAGAAGAGAGGAGAATGCCTGGATTTCCTTCAGCCCCAGTTTCTGCGTCTACCTGTCCCTGAGCAGGGGCACCTGCCTGCAAGGGCCAGGCTGACCACGGTCAGGCCAGTCAGCCCCACCGGATCTGCCCTGGGACCACGGGGCCCGAAGCCCCTGCCCCTGAGCCGCAGTGTTTCTGTTCAGGAATGTTCTCCTCCCCCGTCCCGGGCCCAGACCAGCCGGGTCGGCCTCAGCAGTGCCTTCTGGCTCCTCCTTCCAGAAGCCTCCAGCCCCTGCTCTCCCCCAGCAGTTGGGTCTGAGTCTTGAATTTATCTGTTTGGAGCAATTCTCCCCCTGTCCCCCCTACGCCCCCCCCACCCCCCCCCACCCCCTGCTTTTTAAAACAAAACTCAATCATTGGATCTTGTCCTTTGCAGATGAAGTGAGAGTTGCTTTCAGAGGACTGGCTTAAACCAGAAACCAGCTGCTTTGAAATTGCTGCAGTCTTTAAAGGGACCATTTGTTTGTGGACCCAGTTCCCTCCCCACGGAACTGTGTTGTCTGTAGGATTCTGGTGCAGGCTGTGACCTTGTCCAGGTGGGTGACAACTGGCTGAGGCACATGAGCTTGGTTTCAAGGCTTTACTTTTCCACAGGGTCAGTCTGTTGGAGCTAACCCCTTTCATGCCCCACCCCCGACCTCCCACCGACCCCATGGTTGGTGGATGTGTGCCATGTGCAGGGATGGTGAATGAAACCCAAAGGCACACACTAGCCATATGGGCAGATGATCAAATAGAAGTGCAGCCTCATCACTGGGGCCTCTGGTGTTGGCAATGTGTCCCACGTGGGGAGTGGCCGATTAGCAGTTACTTTGTAAACGGCTGGGAGACTGGGCTGCGCATATTTGGCCTTGACCATGCAAGATAAAAACGCAGTTGGGTGCTGTGAGGAGGACAGCCTGCTGGAGGGCTGACAGTGCTGAGGAATGCAGAGTGACAGAGGAGTGGCCACAGACTGGCCTCCCCCCAGCTATGTCTCTGGGGACCTCACGCTGGGTTTGAGCGGGAAGGGCTCTTGTCTTCCTCCCTGTAGCACAGGGTCCCAACCCCAGTGGTAACACCATGTTGAATAGTCCACTGTCAATGCCCTTGATGTTGGGGTTAGAAAGAAACAGACCCCGGCTGCCCTTGGAAGGACTTAGAAGGAAGTCTCTCTGTTAGAGCCGTGCTTGCTGTCACCATTGCGGCTTCACATCTGCGAGGGGCGCCGAGTCTGTCACAGATGGTGAGTGCAGTAAGAGTGGGAACCCAGTCCTTGAAGTAGGACCTTGTACGCGTCGGGCCTGGTTGCCCAGTGGGCGAAGGGGCTTCCTGCCTGAAGTCAGGACGACTAGCCTTGGGGGCGGGGCAGGGTGGGAGCAGCTCCCTCAGGGGCCGTGGCCCTGTCGTCCCTGGAGCCTGACTTGCTGGTGTGCGGTGATTCCTGAGGGCAATGGGGCCCTCGAGGTCGGAAGGGGCTCAGATGACCGCTGTCTTCCTCGGCCCAAGGGGCGTCAGGCCCTCCTCCCTCGTCGCCCACTGCCCCACCGCTTGGCGCACCAGGGGCAGGCGCAGGGCAGTGGGCCCACTGCATGCTGACCACTGCTTGCCTTACTGTGGAGGGGTTGTTACGAATTCTCAGACCTTTCCCCATGTTTATGTAAAACAGACGGGAGCAAAATAAGTGCCCTGAAGGAGCAGAGAGATGCTGAGCGGTCCGTGTGGGGGACAGCTGTCTGTCAAGGTAGGCCACTGATTGGAGTATCAGCAGTATTTGTCAGCCTTCCTAGCCCCGCACAGGATGCGGGTAGTAAGTAAAGTCAGTATTTGGTTTTCACGCTCTCTGTATCTAGTCTGCTTTGTTACTTCTGTCTTCAAAATGCCTTTGGAAATTGCTTACCCCCAGCACCTAAAACTACCTGCCCAAATTATGGCTCAGTGTTAAACGGCTTTTTCTTTTAAAATTCCTGTTCCCGTTGCTACAGTTGTAATCTGGGCAGGCCCCCTGGACATGCCTGTCTGCAGCTCACCTTGCCCTTGGCCCCATTCTCGGGGCTGTGGCCCAACCCTGTGCTGTGAAGGCTGGGGTGTCCTTCTGCTGTGCCCGGGAGCCCCTAGCCCGCCCAGCTCCACCTGCACCCTCTGCCCAGCCCTGCGAGGGCCTGGCTGAGTCTTGCTCCCCCCTGCTTTCTGCTTGCCCTGTCCGAGCCGTCCCCACCCCAGCAGTGTGGCCACGCAGTTTAGAACACGTTTGCCTGTTCGCCATGGTGCCTGTGTCAGTTTCCCCCGACCGGGTTGTAAGCAGCTGCTCTGCCCCGTCAGTGGTCATCCTCCATCAGTCACTTTGTGCACAGCAAGAAAACCCTCAATTTGCACACTGACCGCTCCTCCAGTCTGTGGCCTAGAAAATAATCAGTAATGACCCTAACCCTACCGTCACCCCATTTTGAATCCTTTTTCTGTAGGTGTTTTCGTTTTGGGCTACGTGTTCGGGACAGGTTGTGTGTGCATTTGGCTAAGAAAAGAAACCCCAGACAGTGTTTAAAGCTGAATCTTGCGGTAGGTGAGGTGGTTGAGGAGAAGAGCTGCTGTGGACAGGTGTGAGTTGGGGCAGCAGCAGATGTGGCCCGGGGCTCGGAGATCTTCTTCCAAGCAGGAGCCCACCCTACACTTGCGGCCAGGGTGGCGGTGGGGCACAGACCCTCCAGCCACCCTGGCTTCCTCTTTCTTATCTCCTGTTTTCCCACCTCCACCCTAAGTCTCGCCAACCTCCTGCCATGTCCAAGATATTAGCGGGGAGGGAGGTGTTAGAGTTGGTGTGTGTGCTGGACGTGTGGGCTTTCCCTTTATCAGGAGCCCACTGAGCTGTGTGGGACCTGCTGAGGACTGATAAGGGGCCCCGGAGCAGGTCCTGCCCTTGCGAGGGCACGTGCCCATCTGCCTGGGGCAGGGTCGCAGGCAGCTGGAAGACTGGCTCTGCAGGCAGGGCGGCAGGAAGGAGGCTCCTGCCTTGGCTCTTGTCTCAGTTCCTTCTTCGTTTGTCTTCTCAGTCCCTCGAGGTCACAAATCTCAGGGTCATTGTCTCTTGCTCTCCCACCTCGTGCTTCATTCATGAGCAGGCCTCATCTCCTCTACTCCAGAGTCTGATCTGGAGTTCTCACCACTATCACCCACCTCTGGGTGTTTCCAGAAACCTCTAAACTACTCCCCGCCCTTGAGCCACAGATGTGTTGTGGCCATGGCACAGCTCTCGAGGCCTGGCTGTGGCCTGGCCACTCGCCCTGTGCAGACCTTGGCGGTGGTTCCCAGGGGAAGGTGCTCCCACTCACATGGAGTCCACCCTGGGCGCCCTCCCCGCCCCTGGCTCTGAACGTTGCTTTTGAGGTGGTGAGAGAGATGTCAGGGAATCGCTGGCCGACTTGGTACCGCCCCCTTCCCTCCAGCACTCCAGCCACTGCAGAGGCCCCGAGAGGGTGAGGGGGTGGGAGATTTAAGGGGGAGGCATGGCTGCCTTGGAGCCGGAACTGGCCACTGACTGCAGAACCTCACGGTCTGGACACTGGCAGAGCCTTGGCTTTGCCTCGAAGGATGAAAGCCCAAGGCGGTGGAAGGTCTGGGGAGAGAGAGGGAAATGGGGTGCTGGGGAGGCCGGAGGCCACCCCCCTATCCCAGTCCGAGCAGCTTTCCTCTGTCCTAGGCGGCAGGGGCTGCATGCTAACAGGCAGAATCCCTCAGCCCGTCCAGTCCGGGGCTAGAGGGTCTGCGGGGCTGCAAGTCAGTGCCACCTCCCTGTCCCCTGCTCAGGCGCACTCTGCCTTCGGTTCACCGTCCAGGAACGTGAGAGGAACTCTGAGACGTCAGATCCCTGTGGCCCCTTTGGGAGTCAAGACACGCTGATTCCTAGGGGTGAGTCAGCAGGTTCCTCTCCTAACGTCCCAGAGCAGAAAGATGTTCGACTTCGTGGCAACCTGTGATAGTCACTTCATCCCCCCAGAGTCCTGTTTGACCTTGAGTGAGTCCACACTTCCTCCTTGGCTTTGCGTCTTCCTTTGGTGAAAGGGACTGTAAATGCCAGACACATGCCCGTAGAGTGCTGGCAGGAAGGGGCGTGTGGAGACGGCCTCCATCATCTCTGGCCCCTTTGGGAACCGTTTCCACCCTCTGTCGCGGGGCAGGTCAAGCTCAGATTGGGTGTCCACTTTATGCGGTGTCCGTGGACTAGAATGGGGACATAACTTGTGGAAGGATGGAGCCTGGATCCAGGTTCCTGTCCTGATTGTGAACCCAGTCCTGCCGCACCACCTGCCTTCTCCAGCACACACAGCACACAAGCTGGGGGCCACACCCCAGGGCACACGTTTCCTTTTGCAGAGGGACTTAACTGGGAAGTGCCAGTGCCACTCTGTCTGAGGCCACAAAGGAAGTGACCCAGCCAGGAAGCAGGGCCATGTCACCAGGTGGCCCGTCACAGAGGCCGCCATCCCTGCCCTTCCCTGGGAGGCCAGCCCAGGGTGGAGCTGAGGTGTTCTCTCTCATCCTCCACAGGACGTGAGGGTTTAAAAAATGCCTCGGGAAACATTCTTTGGCTCCTGGCTGAGTGTGGGCCAGAGGTCACGGTGTGAAGCCGGCAGTGTCCCCGCAGCTGAGTGGTGGGTACCGGTTCTGCGAGGTGCTCACCACTATGAGTCCCGTCACCTAGACGGACTTGGGCTGCTCGAGTGAGTGAGACAGCTCTGTGATCCCTGGCCCTCGGGCGAGGCAGCTGAGGACAAGTCCACCTGAGCCCCCCAGGTGTTTGTCCCCGTGGCCCGAGTGACCCCACCCTGAAAACCCCGTTTCTCTCATCCGGACCCGTCGCCCATGCTTCCTGCTCCCCTCAGTTCCCTGTGGGCTCTTTTTCTCATTCTTGCCTTTACTCTATATTCCATAGCCCCCAGGCCGGGCAGTCGTGTGTGACTCGGGCTCCTTGTCAGTGAGCAGTCAAGTGGGCATTGCTGGGAGCTTATTACCAGTGCAGCACCTGAGCCACCCACCCTCCCCGCTGCCACGGGCACGGGCCGATGGAACGGCCCTGCCTGGGGACAGCACCCCCAGGGATCTCGCAATGTACACAGACAGGAGCGTTTGCTGGTGGGTCTCATGGCGTATTTACTCATCACCTTTTACTGTTAGTTACCTATTTTCACTTCTTCCCTCCCCCCATCTCTTTGTAGTTCCTGACAACTTGGTCACAGACCAGGCACAAGTCAGTGTCTGCACAGTGACTGGGAGTCCCCATTTACTAAACAGTGTGTCCAGGCATGTAGGGAACAGCAGGAGAAGGCTGACGTGTGTGCTCATGAAAGTCACTGCCGAAAGGGCCAGGGGAAGCACGAGAGGACACAGTCGGTCTGCGCCTGCCCAGGGAAGCCGTGCCGGGGCCGGAGTGCAGGAGTCAGAGGCAGCTGACCTCCGCCGGAAAACTCCCTGCCTACTTCTCACTGCTGGTGCGTGACCCGGGAGGCGTGGATTGATCTGATCTCTAAGATGGGGGAACGTCGTACTTACGTGACCGAGTGAGGGCTTGCCGCTTGGCAGGCACAAAAGCGAACGCCACAGCCCGGCTTTTGGAAAAGAAGAGGCTTTATGGCGCGAGGCCTGTGGCAAGGGGCCTGCAGGCAGGGCGCCCGTCCGTCTCCCGTCCAGGGCTCAGGGTGAGATTTAAGGGGCTTCAGCACCAGGTCTTCCGGGACAGTGGACCCTCTACTTCTGAAAGGGTTCCTCCTGGTCAGGCCCCGGTTCTTTGGGTCCGTGGCGGGGAGCAGGGAAGGGCTCACAGCGCCATGTCCGAGGTTTGGGTGTGGATTCTGGGTCTCCTTAGAAACGGGGTCGGACCAGCTTGCACTGGTTCTGCGGTTACAATGACAACATTCCTCCGAAGATACAGTGAGACGATGCAGGTAAAGCACATAACACACGTGCTCGGTGAGGGTAGCTGCGTGGGACAAATCAACACAGTTAGGGACCCAACAGTAGCTAGGACTTAAAGTTACTTCACCTGGGTTCTTGTTCATCTTTGAGATTTTCTTCCATTTTTTCTAAGAATCATGTTACATCTGCCTCCCTTACATTGTTTCATGATTTGCACGACGGGCTGTAAGCTTCTGTGCACGTATTCAGTTTTCCCCAGAATACCCGTCTCGGGGAGGGGAGAGCCCGCTGCCCCTGGTGTTTGATGGGCGTGTGAGGGCGTGTGGTGCAGGGGCGTGGTGGAGGGAAAACCTGTCCTGGCGCTGCCTTGGTGCGCTGTGCCCATTCCGTGTCGCCCCCGCTGCCCCCGTACCTGTGCTTCTACAAACAGACGCACAAAGCAGACGCCGGAACGGTGGAATCCAACCTAAACGCGTGTCCTGGGAGCTCTCAGAAATACAGTTAAAAAGTCCTCTCCGAGCTCTTGCACCCCTGGACAGGGAGGGGCAGGCAGCAGGAGAGAGGGCTCGGACGAGCCCCAGCAGATCTGTGAGGACCGGCGAGCTGTGCTGGAGCGAAGACGGAGAGCCTGGGACCTCAGCGTGGATGTCCTGGGTCAGCACCGACCGGCTGTATATTATGGTCGCTGCGGAACACATGATGCCTGTCGGCGGGTGGCGTGGGATCTGGGAGTCTATTCACAGATGTATCTCAGGGCCTTTAAAGATGAAAATCAGTGTGTTCACGCGCTGGACCTTCATTTCCTGTCCTGTGCAGAATCCGCTTTGCGTGCTGTGCTCGAACCTCGTTATACATCATGTTGCCATTTTTAATTCCAGACTTGTGACTTGACGATACCACGTCAGTGAGGTCCCCAGTCTCACAGAATCCGCCGCTGATTCTGCACAGCTGCGTGGTCTCCTCCCGTGAGGTCCCATGAAAGGGGGGCCACGTCTTGGAGCTGAGAGTGAGGCAGGCGGCCCGGTGTTCTCCTGCCTCCGAAGGGTCTCCTTTCTCGGGCTTCCTGTGCTGCGGAAGGAGTGGTCCTGCCATTCCATGGGAGTTGCGGCTGTGCGTTGGGCAGCTTCGGCCCCTCGGGCTCAGTGACCCTCTGGGCGGGCTCAGCCTCCCCTGTGGGGATACGGGCTGCCGGGCAG
This sequence comes from Mormoops blainvillei, assembly GCA_004026545.1. NCBI lineage: Eukaryota > Metazoa > Chordata > Mammalia > Chiroptera > Mormoopidae > Mormoops > Mormoops blainvillei. The sequence goes on from PVJD01004989.1 coordinate 7,354, forward strand.
GTACAGGCAGTGTCTGGTCTTGCCGAGAGAGCAGACAGGAGCCGGTGCGCCAACCAGGCTGGCCCAGCAGTTTTGCTCTGAGCTGGGATGACGACCGTTTGTGTACAGTGTTTGTCTTCTGAAGTCTCACTCCCTTCTTTGTGATTTAAAAGATTTCTTGCGTCCCACAGACTCTGAGCTCCTCAGTCCCTGCCCCAGGTCTGCAGTGGGGAGGTGGCGGCAGGGCTTTGAGCCCCACCTTCCTGCCAGCCCCTCACCCAGCAGCTCACTCACTGGAGGGAGAGAGAGAGGAGGGAGGACCCTGCCTCCAGGGGTACAGACAGGAAGGGCCAGGGCTAAAATTAGGCGGCTTAGGAGAACCTGCTGGCTGCCGGCTCAGTCAGACACTGTCCTCCCTCCTGCGATAACCAAGCTCGGAGCAGAGCCTGCTGTTAGGACAAAAAGAAAAGATATGCCAGCCCTCATTAAAAGAAAGGAACAAACACACACCACCACACAATCTAGTCTTTTACTGTATGTCCCCGCCAAGGGGAATGTGGTGATTTTGGACATGTGTCCCCTGGTACTCCTGGGGACATGTATGTGTGTTAATGTGTGTGCACGTGAGCACATGTGTGTGGCCTTAAGCATGTTCAGTGTCAGATGCTGTACACTCTGGGGCAGCGGGCAGGCATCTTCCGAGAGACCTTCCATGCAGATGCCGACCAGTACATGGAGGGGCCCTTGTGGGAGGTGCTCGCACAGTGAACACACAGCCTGGGTCTCGCTCGGGAGGCAGGTCTTGGACGGGAGGTGCGCTGGCTGCGGAGCACAGCACCCAAGACCAAGTGGTGCTGGTCATTCTCCTGTGACCTACAGGTGGCTCATTCCCGCTCTCTGTTATAAAAAGTAGGGGTCCCTCCCAATATGGAAAGAGAAGTCTTCCCTGGCTGCCCAGACCACGAGGCAGGTGCTAAGAAACTGCTCTGAAGAAAGCCAGTGAGACCGCTCCCGGGACAAACAGAGCACCCCAAGGGAAATGCCTCTAGGACTTGAGCTGTGACTTCTTCGGGTCACGCACGTCTGTAGGCCGCAATCTCCCCTGAAGCCCTGTGCCCTGTTTTGCCAGGGAGAAAGTTTCGACTTGGCTTTCAGACTGGATTTTGAACAGCTTGCACGGTTATTGCCTTTGCATCCTTCTGGGCTTGTGTTTGCCTTTTCCCGTCACCTGAGAAGGTAGCTGTGCTCTTGGCAGACTGCCCCCAGCCCTGCTCGGTGCCGACACCGCGTGGCCAGGCCTTGTGCTTGTGTGGTGCTTGACCTCTGACGCTCGCCATTTCTTTCGTCTAGGTGTGCGGCGAAGTGCAGGCTCCTTTCTCTGCCCTCTTCTTCTGCTCCCTGGGCAGAAGAGAGGCCGTGTCTGTGCTCCTCGGTGGGCGGGCTGGCCTAGCAAGGCCCTCTGGGGTGGGACTGGGACACACGTGTGCTGCCGGCAACCTTGGGCTCCACGTTCCCACAGACACCCGAGCCTCAAACCGTCGCCTCTCTGGTAGAAAACAGCACTTCCTCCTGCGAGTCTTGCTGCTGTTTTGTTTGGGGACCTGGGGGTGTAAGTGATGGAGGGTCTTCTTAGCAGGGCCTTTCTTCTGGCTCTCCGTCCAATGGCAGATGACTGTGCTGTTCCCACGACCCAGTGAGGATCAGGTGCTCAGAGGGTCGCAACAGGTGTTGGGGCTCCTGCTGCAGGTGAGCTGGTCCGGGACCCTGCTCTCAGATGGGCCGGGGTGAGCCGTGCCGTGCCCGAGGTGCGCTCTGACTGTAGAGGCTTGTGTGAGCGTCGACAGTGAGGAGGACGACAGTGAGGAGGACGGGGGCACAGGCCCCGGGGCGGCTCTGAGACCTGGGCTCCTGGCCAGCCGCTTTCGATGTGCTGCAGGCTAAACCCGAAGCTAATAGTCGAGTGTGTGTTTGTTGACTTAATCTTAATTTTACCTCTAGTCATACTGTTAAAAAAAAAGAAGTACTACTGCTTGTGAGACATTTATATATATGTTTTTTTCTTTTTAATATTTATTTTTACGGAGGGGAAGGGAGGGAGAGAGAAAAACATCAATGTGTGGTTGCCTCCTGTGCACCCCCTACTGGGTACCTGGCCCACAACCCAGGCATGTGCCCCAACAGGGAATCGAAACTGTGACCTTTTGGTTTGCAAGCTGGCACTCAATCCACTGAGCCACACCAGCCAGGGTGAGGGACATTTATATTTAATTCATATTCATGTAATTTAATTTGACAACATAATCATCTTTTATAGTAAGCTTTAAGAGCTCAGGGGGTGTGGTAGTATTGGAAGTAAATTACACAGTGATCAGTCAATCACAGCCTCACCTCCCCGCAGCAAGTGCACCCATCCCACCTTCAGGGTACTCTATGGAGACCCCTTGTCCAAACCCGAGAAGCCCAGGGGTGCCATTGTCACCTACAGGGAGAACTGGTGGAACCCAGTGGCCTTGGCCTTGGACTAGAGCAGGGTGCTGTCCTCCTTGCTGCCGGGCTGTGTGCCGCGGGCGTAGCTGTGGCTCCCCAGGAGAGCCGGCACGCACCTGGGCAGGGCGGGGACATGGCCCGGATGCTGCCTCTGTGCCCGGAGCAGAGCAGGCGGCTGGGCCACCCTCCCCGCCTCCGGCTTCATTGTTCAGGACTTAACGTGACAATGTGCTTGGACATTAAGCCTCACACTGTGGTTGTGGGCACTGCTTCCCTGTGAGTTTTCTGCTTCACCCCACCTCTCCCTGGAGCCCTGCTCTCCGCCATGGTCACCTCACTCTTTCTGCACATTCTAACCTCCGTCAAACAGCTTCATTCAGGGGGCGGTCCATGCTTTCTGGGAAGAAAAAGGACTGACAGGAATGAGCCGTGGCACACAAAGGACGCTGCTTAATTTCTGTGTAGAGATTTTAGCTGACGCCTGGATAACCCTAGGCGTCTCTACGTAACCCCGCTCCCTTCCCCGCTCGGCAGCCCTGTTCACACACACGCATGCTCACACACACACGCACACACACACGAGCTTAGATAACGAAGCAGCTTCCTAAACTCTCCTTCCTCGGCAGGGCACCAGGCAGACTCCTTCCTCACGGTGCCTCATAGAGCAAAGGCTCCACTGCCCATCTTGGCGGGGGGGGTGGTGGTGGCAGGGGCACAGGTGTGGGACCGGATGGTCTGCTGCTTACACTAGGGTTTTGGGGGTCTCTGTATTTTCCCATAGAAGAGGGTTGCCCCTGGCATCTCACCCCTAGAGTTGAACACGAAAATGGTGCCAGAGAGAAGCCTGCCTCAAACCTGCACCACCTCTCGCAGTTCCAGTCGAGGCGGCTGGTTTGCTGGAGGACACCGGCCCTGCCTTCCCTGCGCAGATGGCTGGCGATGATGTCATCCGGGCATGAACTTCACAGCAGGGCTCTGGCTCGTCCAGCTCCTCCCGCTCACTCATGCTTGAGACGAGAGAGAGAGAGAGAGAGAGAGAGAGAGAGAGAGAGAGAGAGAGAGAGAGGCAGGCAGGGGCAGAGCCGCACCTGCAGGTCTTTCTCTTAGCGGGGAAGATGACGGCATTTTTCAGGAAACCATATTCTTGTAGCTCAGGAAAGTGCAGGAGGAAGGATTAATTCCAGGAAAATAAACAAGTGGAAGAACGTCACCTGGTTTCTCGTGAACCTGGGGAGCGCTTGCTGTCAGCGGGCTCCTGTCACAGAGGTGGCTGAGCTCTGACGCGTGAGGGCGGGGCAGTGGGGGGCGTTCTCCGAGGAGCACGAGGGGCTGCAGCCGCTGGTCCGTGGGCTCCTGGACGAGAAACAGGGAAGGGGCTCATCACCACCAAGACAGCGTCATAGGAAATGCCAACGGGACGTGTTTGAGAAGAAGAAAAAGTAAAAAATACTACCAAGAGAGACAGTGCCACCGACAACAGCCAACACGACATAAAAATGGGGATCAGCTCGCACGAAAGCTGGCACAAAGGTTAAAAACCAAAAGCAGGAAGATCGTGTGTAATTATGACAGTAAATTAAGGGGTGCACACAAACACACCCTCCCAAAAGAAGTAAAAAATAAAAACATAAACATGGGCTGAGGAAAATGGTAGTGATTTCACAATGTGTTCCAACTGAAGTGACCATCAACCTAAAATAGACTGCTATTCAATATAAACATAGCTCAGCGCCTCTACCCGCAAACCAGAGCCCGGCCAGAGAGGCCCAAGGAACACGAGCAAGGAATCCACGGCACTGCAGGAAGTCACGCAAGAGAATAAGAGCGGAGAAGCACAGGAACAAGCAGAAAGCAACCGAATGACAGCAAGCGCATGCCTGCCAGCAAGCACCGTGAATGCGAATGGACGAAATGCGCCAGTGGAAAGGCGACTGGCTGAAGAAGCGGTGCATCCGCACAAGGGACACCCACTAGGCTGGGAAGAGGAGCTCCTCCCAGCCGCGACACCATGGACGGCCCTCGAGATGCTGCTGCCGAGCGAAGCCAGTCAGACAGAGGGACAAGTACCTTATGATTTTACTTATATGTGGAATGAAGAACAAAGTAAACAAAACAGAAACAGACTCTTAGCTACAGAGAACAAACGAGGTTGGGGAGCTGGGTAACAAGGTGAAGAGAAGGACAGATCCTCAGTCACAGAACAGTCACGGGATGTGAAGTCCAGCACAGGGGACACCGTCAGTCATGTTGTGGTAACTGCACGTGCCAGGCGGGCACGGGAAACGTCAGGGGGAACACGCTGTGAAGTGCACAACTCTCTAAGCATGATGCTGTGCGCCGGAAACTAGCACAGGACATCGAATGTCAACTGTAATTGAAAAAAAATAAAACATTAAAAAATTTTTAATTGAAAAAAAAAAACGCAAAAAATAAAAGTTACCAGCGAATTGGTCCTTGGGTGGGCTTGATAAGATCTGCTTCCACCTGGCCCCAGGTGGGCCTGCTGCGGTGCAGGTGGGCGGTGGAGCCGCTGGGGACCAAGCAGAGCAGTGCCCGTCAGGCTCGGACCCTGCTGGGCTGCCTGGGTTGCCCTCACGGGCTGGACTGGACTCGGCTTGCCTTGTGCTGAGCAGCAGAGTTACTGGACACCTGTCATCTGTAGCTGCTCAGACCTTGGGAAACTTAGGGAAGCGGCCAGGCCCCCTTGGGCGTCTGTGCGGCAAGAGGCTCTGATGGAAGAAGCTCCTGCCACGGCTCCTTTCGTAGGCCAGGGGCCCCAGTTTCTCCAGAGATGTCACACATGAGTGTGGCCTGAGCGGTTTTTCAGCCCTCCTCGTCTTCAGACTCGTGGTCATACCTGAGTTAGCACTGCCCACAGTGGCCATTCCCAAAGCTTGACCACAAGAGTCACTCTGCTCCGGAAGAGGGGGAGGTATGTCTGGCAGGAAACCCGTGGGCGGAACAGGAGCCGGGCTGGCATCCCCGGCAGCCACAGAGCTGTCCTCGGTGGAGCGGGGCCATGTCTGTGGGCCCTTCTCAGAGCAGGACTTAGATTTCTTGGGCGAAAGGAAACCCTAAAGCTGGCTTGGCAGCCGCAGCCTCTCCTGTTGGTCTTCCTTCGCCCACTTGGGTTGTGCCTGATTCATCCTTTTCTGCAAACATGCAATCATGGGGCTGCCTTAGACGTGTTGTGGTGTGACTGCACCCCAGGAGAGACAGAACGGCACAGCTGGGTTACATTTTCCTGAACACACACACACCCGGACATTAGGCACAGTCACCTGAGCCCCGTGGGACATTCCTCAGCTCTTTTGTTGGGCAGTTCTTCTGTTGTTGTTTTCTCGTCAGGGATATTAGAGATCTGCTGGGTGGGTGGTTGACCCATGCAGAGGAGAAGGCCGGTTTGAAGGCCAGTGCTGCTCTGATTAGCCGGCCGGATGCTGCCACGTTCCCAGATTCGCCAACTCTCTCATTCCTCACTGCCCACCAGCATGTTAGAATTATGTCGGGGAGAGGGACACCATGCCCCCACAGGCGCTTCGATGGATGGAGCTGAGCTGGGGCCTGAACATGGGTGTATTTTTTTAAGTCTCTTGATGAATCTAATGAACAGAGAGCTCCAACTGTACTAAAATGCAGTGTTTCCCTTTTTCTCCCTCTCTCCCATCACACACCCAAAAGTGGCATATGTGTGGCAGTTCTTTCTTATCATAACGGTGTATGCTCTACAAGTGGAGAATTGCCTGAATTTTAAGAATGTCAGCCATGACTTTGGTGTGACATTTGAAGTTCAGCTTGTTTCTGCTCTCCCTCTCTTAACTCCCGTCTTTTCGGGGGAGCCTCTTGTCTTCTGGGGAGAAGCCCGCTTTGGGGCTGCTGAGTACTGTCAGAGCCCCACGGCCTCTCTCCAAGCCCAGGCGCTTTTCTTCGAAAAACGGGATGGGGATGTGCGTGACGCGCTCACCGCCTGGGCCTGCCATCCCCTGTCCACCAAGCAAAAGCCTTCGTCTCCACTTGTGGATGTGACAGTGGCTTTTGGCTTGGCTGGCCATAGACATTGGAGCTTTTGTTTGATCCTCCGTCGGTGGAATCTCTCCAGGCAGGAACCTTCCGAGTCCCTCAGGGCAGTGGCAGGCCAGGGCACAGTGGTGGGGAACAGCTCTGGCCCTCGCGCCCCCCCTCACCCCTCCCCAGTAACCAAAGTGCAGACTTGCTGAAGCCTAAGAGAATGAGGAGCACAGTGGGGTCCGGCCCGTGTTGAGTGGGCACCTACTGTGCCTGGGAAAAGTGAGTGGAACACATGCTCGCCTGGGTCTGTCCTTAGCGACAGATGGGGGAGGAGGAGACAGACCCACCCCTCTACTGGGTCCTAAATGTCTCAGGAGCATGCCAGGCTTTGGGATTGTTTTGTGTGATTTGTCACATCTTGATTAGTTCTATGATCACCGGACACTGGTCTGTCAGGCTGAGTGGGCAGCTTTTTCTTTGAGGAATCAGCCCATCAGTCTAGAAAATACTCTTTACCTGCATGGTGCTGTCCAGCCCCTCTCCCTCCCCGACACCCTCGGGCGCCTTGTGCGCCTGCCACCCTTGCTTCTTTCCTTGTGATGAAGCGTTTTTTTAAGTTCTTTTCCTTCCAAATATGTTTATTTAATATGTTGTGTAGTCCACCATGAGCGGCGCGTTTCATGGGATTAGTCCTTCCTTGTTCCCTGTGAGTTCCGGGTTTGGCTCAGCTTTTCTGAAGTTGTGTTGTATGGACTTACAACACAAGCCTCATCAGCATCAGTTCCCTTTCTAGATTTACTCAAATACTTTCCACCTATGACAAGTCTTGGTTTTGACGTTGTGTTTAACTGACCCCAAAAGGGCAGGTGTTGAAATGACCGCTGATTGATCCATTGCAAAAATCAGACCTCAGACGTTAGGTAGGACATTGTATGAGAGAGAGGCGGTGTCTGGAAGAGATGGTGGGGTCAGCGGGCGGCTAGTGCAGCGGCTGCGGGAGAGCCCCTACATGGGCAGCTGCAGAGGGCAGGCCTTAGGGGGCACTTTACTGACCAGAGGCCAGAGGGCGGCCCTGGCGGTGAGGCTGAGTCGGTGGGGGCATGGGCGGGTATGGGGCAACAGTGACGGGAGGTAAGAGGGAACTAAGATGCTCAGAGCAGTGTGGGAATACTCGTTTGGTGATGTAGTGGTTCAGGGGGCTCACACATTTGGCATGACTATTGGAAGTAAAGATAAGGGGTTTGGTGAGTTTTGTGTCAGTTCTCATTGAGAAGGGTGGGCACGGTGTTTGCAAATGACCTTGATCACTTGCTGCTCCCTCCGCTGGCCGCGTGTTTTCCATCTTGTTCAAACCCAGTCGCAGCTGAGTGATCATCAGGGTTAGCAAGCAACCCCTTATTGACACAGGATTGTTTTATATTATAAAATAAAGTGATTAATTTTACATTATCTTAGGTTAATCATTAAGTACATTTTATTCTCATTAAATAAATTATTCAGATCAACTTCACTAGAGCAAGTCTGTTACCACAGTTCCAACATTGCAGTTTTTATGTTTTTATAACTTGTAATGAAATTAATATTATCCCTTTCCTTCGTTTTGAAAATACAGCATGTGTGTGCCTTTATTTGCGAGGCAAAGGTGAAAATCTTTAAAGGATTTTGCAAATGAATTATTCATAATTCGATCATTTCATTTTGCTAATGAAGGAAATCTGTGCTCCTGAGTTTGAAAAACAAGCAAAAACCCAAAACTGACCTCGGCACTTCCTTGCTCAGCTTCTCTCCTGGGCGTGGAGTCCGGGAGCCACGCAGGCTGCTGGCTGTCATGACGGGCCACTGGGGGCTGCCGGAGGGGGTTCGGTGCCTCCCACAAACCCAGTGCCCAACCTCGTCTGCTGACAGCGTCTGTCATGGCCGAGCACCGGGGCCAATGGTGTTCGCTTGGGGTCTTGGTGCCGGCGTGCTCTCGCTTTCTGGCAGCAGGTGGGCGCTGTGGGTGGGACTTGCTCTGGCCTCATGTGAAGGTGGGAGCCGAGGTCTCCCACTCACTGTCCAGCGGGAGGGCCTTGCATTGCTGCTCTTTGTGGGAAGAAGTATTTGGCTCCTGGAGTGGTTGACGGTTGGACGCCACCTCCTAAGGTGACAGAACTGACTCAGAGCCTCTACCTACCTGCCTGCACCTACTGTCCTCGGCCCAACCAGCTCCATGGGCTTCCTGTCCTTGAGGACGGCAGGGACACAGGGCCAGCGTCACCCCTGCCTTTGTGTGGGGTAGGACGCAGCTCCCCACCAGGTATGGGGTGTGCCGAGTGGGGCTGTGGCTGGATTTCAGCCCCATTCTTCCCCCTCCCCATCCCCCCAACTGGGGGTCTTGCATGGCTGCTCCTGGCGGCCAGAGCAGGAGCCTGGCATTTACACAGCATCGCGAGCCCTGATGCCCATGCAGATGTGTGTGTGTCCTTCGTTACTTGTTACCCAAACAATTTTTGCTGCAACTGGTGAATGTCCCTGAGGCCCCAGCCAGAGGCAGGAGCACTGGCGGGGAGAACAGCACCTTCGCCTTTTACGTGAGAAGAGGCCCTGCCTTCTGCCCAGCACCCATTCAGCTTTCAACGGAAGCATCATCTTCAACCAGGGGCCTCCTCATTCATCTTGACACCCAAATTTTGTCCAAATTGTATTTGGCCCCAGTTCCCACTGGGAGCTCCTGTCTCTCCGTGGAGGTGGGAACTCGCCTTCCACGAGTGACACAGAGAGTGCTTCGGGAGGAGGGGCACTGATATGGGCTTCAGACGAACCCACAGCTGGCCTCGAACGTTGTCATCTGCAGCGTGTTAGCTGGACCAGCCAGTAACCCTCTGATCTCCAGTTTTCTCATCTGCACACTGGTGAACTGTAATAATGAGGGTTAAGTGGGAAGAGTTCTGTGGAGCGATGGGACTCAGGTAAGACACAGTCCTCGCCCCTAGGACACAGTCTGGGGAGACCGTCCTCTAACTGGCCAGCAGCAAACGGTTCAGCCTTACAGGGCCTCTGAGGGCAGTCACTGTGGGATGCGGTAAATCAGCAAAAATCTGTCTTTACAGTAAGCATGGGACTGAAGTAGGTGGGCGAAAGCTAGGCTTTGGCGTTATTTAAGTTAAAAAAAGTCCTTGGACAGTTGGTGCGAGCCTGGAAGGACCACAGTGGAAGAGTCGGGGAGTCTTTCTCCGGCCCACTTCAAAGCAATGATGTGAGGAAGCAAAGGGTGGTCACAGGCCGAATTTTACCGCTCAGCCATGATGCCACTGCTGGCTTGTGTGACTCAGCACAAGTGATTTCCTGTCTCTCAGGGAGGTGGCTTGAAGGGTCCACCAGAGGGGACGTCTGCGTAAGGGTTCCAGATGGGGCCACGTGGGCCCCTCCTCCAGTCCTTCAGGCCTCAGCCTGGGCCACCTGCTCAGAAGCGCACCCGTGACCACCTTGTCGCGCGTCCCGCCCGTGTTCCCTGGCCTTACCTTCCTGGCCCTCTCATTTCTGATCACAAGCCTGTTTGCTCACTTGCTTATTGTCTGTGCTCTCCACCACGCAGCACGCGCCCCGGGAAGGACAGGCCCTGTGTTTTCCTTCACCCACGTGAACGCAGCCCCGCGCCACACACAGGGCCCGACAGAGGCTGCACCCTCAACTAGTCATTGGCCGAATGAAGGGAGAGGCAGTAGAGGCGGCACGTTGGTCTTTTGCCTGGACGTCGGCCGCCCCCCGTTCCTGTGTGGGCGCCCAGAGGCGACCGCAGCGCCAGCCTGCAGGGGCTGTGCCTGCGTCCTGCGTGTGATGCATGCCTCCCACCCCCCGACCCCCAACCCCGTGGCCCCTGTGCCTGTGTAGAGGCCCTCAGCCCCACGTGTTCGGTGCCCATCGAGTGTGGTGAGCCCGCCTGCAGGAGAGAAAGCACACACTGGACTCTGCTCCCAGGAGCTGGCGGCTGGCCAGGCGGAGTCCCGTGTGCCATTTGTAAACTGTGCCACGCTGGTCCTGCTCAGAGGCCACGCCTGTGGGTCTGGCTGGCCGCCAGGACCCGTGGGGGCAGCTCTGTCCAGGTGTGTGAGGCGCAGCCTCCATCCCACTTCCCCACATCTGCTAGTGGCCCATAGGAGGCTGTTCACTCAGAACACTGAAAAGATGCCAGTTTTTGGTTTATGTTTTGACTGTTTTTTAAATGGTAGTATAATATGTGTTCTTTGAGTGTACCAATTTTAAGTGTGCAACTCGAGTTTTTATATTAGTAAACATCCCTGTGTATCTGACAGTCCAGTTGGGAGTCGAGCCCCTATGAAATTTTAGGGATAAGGGATTTATTCTAGGAATTAGACCCCATAGCGGTGGGAGGAGTTGGGGCAGTGAGGGTGGGGGTGGGGTGGGGGTCAGAGAGGAGCCCGCGTCCTTGGCCCGCCTGCAGCCAGCGTGGGGCCAGCCAAGGCGCTCTGGGCACTCTGGGGGCGCCTGGGGCTACTGGTCAGCAGGGTCCACACTGGCAAGGAAGAGCCAGGTGTCATGCTGGACGCAGCCGGCCACCTGCCCGGGCCCCTCACTCCGTAGCACTGCTGAGATGGTCAGCGGGCAGGGGCTCCTACTTTCAACTCCGTCTCGCAAATCACATGGAATTTCCTTTGTGGCCGATTCTAACTGGGGACTCTGGGAGTCACAGTTCCCAGCCCGACCGAGCTGACACGCCCTGTCTGCCACACCGTGTCATCCCATCCAGATCAGAGCCCCAAAGGCTCCCTCCTGCCCCTGCCCAGGCAGCAGCGCCAACTTCCGCACCATGGGTCTGAGTTGTGTTGGTCCTCGATCTTTATGCAGGTGGAGTCGTGCAACATGTTCCTTTCTGTGTGTGCCCTTCGCGTGACATCGATCTGTGAGTTTCTCCACGTCGCGGTAGTTCGCTCCTTTTCGTTGGTGCATAGGATTCCACAGTAGGCCTGTGACTGCCGCTTTCTACTCATTTCACTGCTTTTGGTCATTTGGGTGGTTTCTGGTTTAGGAGCATTAAGAATCTAAACATTCTCGTCCTTGTTTTTTGACCAACATAGACACTCATTTCTTTTTGAATGAACCTCCAGGAATAAAATTGCTGAGTTGTGTGGTGGGTTTATACCCAGCTTCAAGAGTTGCTGACCATTTTCCAGCATGGCTGTGCCAGCTGACACTTGAATGTCTGAGCCCCTCTAGTTCCTCTGGGCTGAGAGGGGGGAACGGGCATGGTTAGGTTTGTTCAGAAAGATTGCTTTGGAAGAAATGGGCCGGGACCAGTTATCTGGGTTTATTCGGACCCCGTGACTCTTCCCCACCCCCCACCCCCCCATCGCTGCCTGGTTAACACCCAGGTTACCGGTGAGTCTCCCAGTACGGCCGTCTCTCAGCAGTTCTCTGTGAAGATCAGTGGGAGAGGAGGTTAATGAATGATTTCAGCCGTCTGAATATTTGCTAACTTCTTCATCCTCTTCGGCTTTTTCCCCAAAATTATCTAGATGATTGAAAATGAGGTCAAAACAAAACAGAACAAACATTCCTGCCTTCACCCCAAGTGCTGCCCTGTCCCGCTGGCCTACAGGACTGTGATGGGAAGCAGGCCTGGTTCACGGGCTCTCACGGACTCTCCCCTCAGGAGCCAGGCACCTTATGGTGGCCACGGTCTTGCCACCGTCACTGTCTTCTGTAACTGCTGGCCACACACCACATTGTTACAAAATGGACTTGCTGTCACTAGTGGGGATTGAGGCTTCAATGTGAGCAAGGGAGTTAAACAGCCCCGCTCTGAGGTAGGCAGTCTTGGAGTGGAGAGGCTGCCCTTTCCAGCGCGGTCCTGGGGGGATAGTTACTCAGTCCCTCCTGCCCTCATGTTGTTGGCTTCTGGTCAGATGTCTCCTGAGAGGCAGACTAAGCTCCTTTAGCAAAGTCTAGTATCTGGATAAAACACGTTCTTACATTCACTTTTCTGGAAGTGGGTTTACTCAGTCTGTACCCAAAAAGGGACCTGAGATGGGGAGGCACGGTCTCAAGTCACCGCTACACGCACAGATGTCCTTCCACTTGTGAGAGGGCGGAGGGCACCTTTGGTTGCCTTCCTCCTAAGGACGCGCCCACTCCCCCCAACACCAGCGCTGCCCAGCCAGTGTGGGGGAGGGGCGCGGCGGTTAGTGCACTGGGGCCTGTCCTCTCAGGCCCCGGGCTCCCTCGGATTTAGGCCGAGTCCGTGGGCCAGCAGGCCAGTACGCTGGAGCCCGTGCCTGGAGAACAGGGGTGATGGGGTCTAGAAAGCCCAGGGTGGACCTGAGCGGCTACCCGGCCAGAGGAGATGCCCACAGGTGGCCCTGGCCTCTTGGCTGCGGGGTGGCCCTGCAGGATGAGCGCAGGTGAGGAATGTCGCTTTTTGGGCATTGGGGGCTGTGCCACCTCATCTCATGGGTGCTGCATTAAGCAAAGATTAATTAGTCTTCCACAGCAAAACTTTGGTAGGCTGTTGGCTTTGAGCCCAGAATAGCTGGAAATTTGGAGCCCGAGGTCTCATGGCAGCCAGTCTTGGCAGTTGGCCTTGGGAGAAAGGGCCCTGGAGTTTTGGCCGTCCTTCAGCGCCCCTCGCGCAGGCGCAAGGCCGCCCCTGGGGCAGGGGTGGCAGAAGCAGACATGGGGGCTGTGCCCGTCCGTGAGTCTGCCGGGGTGCGGCATGGCGGCTCTGCAGCGCTCCAGGGCGTGAGGCAGAAGCTGGCCGCTGTTCTTGTGGATGGTTCGTTCCTAACCAGATGGGCTCTTCCCAGTGCAGACGGTCAGCTGGTCGGGCGGCCGTCAGCGTGCCCTCAGCAGGGTTGGGGTCGGGGGGTGAGAGGGTCGCTGGGAAGACCATGCCCACGTCCCCCACCCCTTTAGGCTACTTCAGGAGGGAAGGTACAGGGGTGGGCAAAAGTAGCTTAATACTAATGATAAGCAATACAATAATAAAGAACGTACAAGAATAAACTTTGGGTTCCGCATGCTCGTGACTGTAAAGCCGCCTTTGCCCACCCCGTGTGCTCTGCGGGGCTGCTTTAACCTTGGTCCTCTTGCTTCCTCCCTGCCTGGGGACAAGCGGGGTTTTCTCCCTGGAGCCGTGAAAGTAATCAGGGCCTTGGAGCCAACCTGCCCCCGCCCCCGTGCCCTGGAGCCCAGGCCGAAACAACTTGGCACCTGGGGGGGAGGCGGGGTGGGCCCCTCTCCCTTGTTGGAAAGTGAAGACCTCTTCCTCCGTAAGCTGCCCGCCTCCTGACACAGCTGCTTCGTCCCTGCCCTGTCTTTCGGCCCTCTTCTCCGAAGAACACATGCTTGTCCTTGGCTACATTCCCCCCCACCCCATCCCACATCCACCTGCGGGAACCCCGAGGCATCCGGGGAGTCCCCTCCCTGTAGATGCCTGGCGGTGGGCACCTCGCAGTCACGGCACTGCGACACAGGGTCCCGCAGGTGCCTGAAGAGGTAAAGGTTGCCCTGGAATGCGCGTTGAGAACGGGAGTCCGTTCCGCGGCCCGGAGCTGCCCGGAGACACCTTGGGGGCGTGGCTCAGGCTGCTTCTGTTCCTCTGTCCTGTCTGAGCGAGTGACAGGTTGGCAACGGACCGATCACCCCACAAGCCCCTTCTCTTCTTTCTGTAATGTCCGGTGACATCAGGCATTGTGGCCCCAGTGAACCTTTGTCTGTCCCTTTTCCCTGGCACCTGCTCGTCCACGGCACGTGCACTAACGGCAGATGTGACCCTGAATCCCTCTCTGCCAACCAGGGCTACACAGGCCAGCAATGGACGGTCAGGGCATTGGCGTGGGCAGGTGGGACGTGTTGGAAGGGGTGTGTCGTCAGAGGAAGCCCGAGGAGCGGGTCAGGGTGGGTGGGGTCATCCAGGGCGGCCTTGGAGCTCACCGTGGACGGGGCGAAAGGGCATGTTAGCCGGAGGGCGTGGTGTGAGCAGAGCTGGAGGCGCCTGCGACGCAGCCACGAGCGCAGGTGAGCGACGCTCGGTCCCTGCTGAGGGTTTGGACGACCGAGGCGGGGTTCAAGGGAGGGTTCTGACAGGACCGTCTTTGCTCTTTGAAAAGAACCCGTGGCCCTCAGGCAGAGGGTGGGTCATCGGAGGGGGATTGCGATCAGGAGGCCGGTGAGTGATCTCAGCTAGAAATCAGGGGCTCCCACCAAGGCAGTGGCAGGGAGAGGGGTTTTACAGCACGGAGGCCCTACAGCCAGAAACAGCAGGACTGTGCTTTTGGGTGATTAGATTGAAGGATGACAACAGAGAGCGCTGGGAGGGCCCCAGATTTCCATTTGGTGGGCAAGCTTGGCGGGAGAGGACGGAAGGGCTCCATTTTGGATGCTCGGTTGGGGGCATCTGGGGGATGTCCAGATGAAGAAGTTGAGTAGCTTTTGGATTTCAGGAGCAAACCCAAAAAGGTGAAAGCCGAGGGGTCATCCAGTTGCAGGAGGGAGGGGCGGGTGGACGAGCTGGAGCCGCCCCGGAGAGCTGAGCTGTGGTGCGGGCAGCGGGGGGACCAGCAGGGGCCAGAGCCAAGGTGGGGGGCTCCACGCGGGGACAGGCCGAGGAGGCTGACAGGTGCCACCGCGGCCTCGCCGCGGCAGGGTGACACAGGGAGGAGCCGAGGACAGACCGCAGTCAGCGGAGAGCACAGGGTGGGGACAGCAAGCGAGGACGCTCCCGGGAGGCTGGCCGGGGTCGGGACAGACGCCACGTGCTGGCGGACTAGGGGAGGGGGAGGTGCAGCGCGTGAGGGTGGACGGTGGACAGTGGTGCTGCCCAGTGGGTGACCGTGCGTCGGGCCACCGACCCGCGCGCGCACAGGCGGCTGGGATGGAATCCACAGACGGGCCAGGCCAGAGAACGACGGGGACGGGCTTCGGTGGAGAGGGGGCTCCTGCGGACCACACGAGAGGCAAGGGCAAGAGGCGAGACTGGGACAGGGGGCCGGAGAACGCAGAGCCGGGGTCCGGGAAGCAGTGCAGGTTCTGCCAAGGACCTGCCGGGCGGCACTGAGGCCTGGCCTGTGGTTGGAGGTGGCCTCAGGTTAGCCACATCTACCTGCCCTGCCGCCTTTCCGCCCTAGCAGCTCAGAAAAATTGCCGTCTCCTCCCGTCCCACTTCTGAAGCCAGTGGTGTTTCAGGCACCTGGCGACCTGTCTCCATGTGCCCCTCGCCTCCCCTCCTGCCCCCCAGGCAGCCTGACCTGGGGCTGGGGAGAGCCGTGCTCCCCCTTCGGCATCCCACCTTTTCACACACCGGGGCTTACGGCGGTTCCGTGGGCTTCTGACGCACGTTTCAAAAACACACACGACTCGAATTTAGAAACATTAGGGGTCCTTCACTCCCCTCTGGGGGCGTGGCCTGGGCCTGGTGTGCGGGGGTTTATGACACTAGTCCTGCTCTTCTTTTCAGGAACTGATTTTGTTTTGTCTGTTTTGGGGACAGTTCTGAAACTGTCTGGCTGTTGAAAACAAAGGTACCCCCAGGAGGGTCTGGGGGCCTGCAGGGGGAGCAGGTGGTGGTCCAGAGGAGCAGATCTCTGGGAAGCCACGGGGCAGAAACCTTGTAAGATTCCCTGATCTAGGACCTCTGTATGTGTATTCTTCCTTCCCCCACCCTGGGCCACCTGCCTGAAGACACTTAGTCCACTGTCACTTGACAGGACTTCTGCCACAGGTGCTGACAGAATTCTTCCCAAATTCCTCATCTTCTGGGCAGGCTGTGCATGGCCACTCACCTGTCCATGCAGTCATTCAAAAGGTAGTTACTGTACCTGCTCTGAACCGGGAACCATTCCAGAACCGATGGTACTGCAGTGAACAGAAGGTCAAAATCTTTACTCTCCTACGGCTTACACTCATTCTAGAGCAGAAGGCACATGTGTAAATCACGTTTATAGTATGTCAGGTATGTAAGTGCTTCATCGGAAGCCAGGGAGGATGGGAGTCATTTAAATGGCGTGGTCAGGGGAGCCACACCGAGGAGGTGGCGTTGGAGTAAGCACCCCAGGGTGGTGGGGCCCTGGGTCACGCACAGCTGTTCTCCCCTGCTCGCTGCCTGAGAGCCTAGAAGAGCACTGGGCACGTCCCGGTGCTCAGTGACGTTCTCTGAGTGTGCGAATGGATGAGGGAGGAGCGGGCCTCAGACAAAAGGAGAAGAGCAAGCGCAAGTGCGGAGGGTGACGTGAGAGAGCGCGTGTCCTGCGTGTAAGGAGCAACCAGGAGCCGTGTGGCTGGGGCTGAGCGCGGGGCAGCGGGAGGGTGTGGACGGGCTCCCCACAGCCTGACCGGGCGTCCCTGAGGCCAGAAGGGCCCCCACAGCAGTGCTGGGGCTGTGCTACCTCCCCTTTCTGCCCTCACACAAGCACGCGGGCTGTCGTGTTTTCTGGGGGCTGCGTGACGCGCAGTCTCGTAGCAGAAGGAGAGCAGACGGCAGACGGGAGGGTCTGGGCAGTAAGGGGGGGTTGCAGAAATGTAAAACAAGCTCACACTTCTCACTAAAATTTCATTTTGGAAAATATTTTTCCATAGAACACATTACTATTAATGGATTGTTATTTTAAAAGGAATGAATAAATACCGATCTTTGTTTCAGCGTCAGATATTGTAAATACTGATAGATCTTTGGGTCCTCAGCATTTGAAGAGCATGAAGACGCCCCGATGCCGTGCTTTCGCGAAACACTGGGCGGCCGGCCTCGCGGGCCTGCGCGGAATGTTTGCACTCCTGCTGAGGCGGGGCTGCGGCTATGGCTCTGGCCCAATCAGACAAGGTGAAATGTAGTGAAGATGGCTTTCAAAAGGTCCCTGTAGACCTTGAAAATAAAGGGGAGGCTCGTAGGGTGGGAGGGCCCGGGGCTGTGCTGTCCTCAGCCGGGGGGCATCCCAGGGAGCCGTTTTCTTTCTGATTGGGCTGCATTCTTTTGGAGGAGAGAGACAGCGAGCAAATAATCTATGTACTGTGGGGGGGTAACAAACACCAGGGGAGACATGAAGCGAAGAGAGGGGGCAGAGTGACGAGTGGAGCGAGGCTGTCCCTCTCAGGGACGGGAAAGGTTTCTCTGACCTTTTTTGAGCAAACCGAGGACAGGGAGGAAGAGGCCATGTAGCCTGTGGGGGCAGAATGTGACGTCGGGACATGGGAGGACCAGACCTGGGTGGGCAGCTGCTGGGGTGCCATCTGGCTGGTACCCCAGGAGCTTGCGGAGGTGGTGGGACTCAGCAGAGGGTAGGGGGGCTGGTCATCAGAGGGAGGCTCGTTGGCAGCCCCAACACAGAGATAGGAGCCATTTTCGTGGCGGTGCTTGACGTTCCAGCTAGTGCCCAGGCTGCAGCGTGGACCACGGCGGGGCTCGGGTCGGGGGCGGGGAGGCCTGGCCCCTGGAAGCAGGAGCCCAGGGAGGGAGCAATGAAGGCAGGGACTGACGGAGGTGGCGTGGGAGAGGTGCGGGACATGGTTGGATCTGGGCTGTTTTCTGAAGATAGGACAGACGTTATTGCAAAGCTGACAGGACGTGACAGAAACTCGGGGATGGTGCGTCCTCACTGAAGTGTTGACACTGAGGCAGCAGCGGGGTGGGTGGGAGTGGGAATGAGGGCTGGTGGGGGGGGGGGATGACAGTTTTGAGTGTGTCTGTCACGTACCAAGTGAGCACTGGCCCAGCAGAGAGAAGACAGGTTGGGTGCCATGGACCGTCTGCATGAGACGGTCTGCAAGGCCTGGGGCTGGGAGAGTTCGTAGCGCGGAGTTTTTTTCAAAGTGTGTTGTGTCTCCTTAATGGGTATCATTAAATCAATACAGTGCACCAGCAGTTTTTAAAAATAAAATAGAACAGAAAATATCAGAATAGCTCAGCAGTAAGGGTGTTATTTTGTGAAAGTTGTTTAAACACATATTTATATAAATACAGAGAGGGTGTTCTGTGTATGATTTAAAATGTCTGGAAACCACCGATATTCAGGGAGAGGATGTAACAACGGCCCGTGGCCGTTTCTCCGCACGATGGAGGGACCCACAGAGGGCACGAGGAGTGGCTGTGAGGGTTGAGGCAACTTAGGTTTGTGATTAACTGTTGCCCTGGACAGTGTGGGAGTCTTCTCCCCGGTCCTTGAGGCGGTGTCACGGGGGCGGGGGTTGACGCCTTACTGCTTGAAGTCCAGAAGACGGTGGGAGAAGAGGAAGCCATGACCCCGATCACGGATGGTTCTTCAGGGTGTGGAGTGAGCCAGTTGGAGGGATGGGGGTGTTTGGTGTGTAGGCGGAGGCATTGTGGTTGAGGGGGGCAGAGGGTGGGCCCAGGCGTCCAGGTGCCGGTGGCTCAGGAGCCTTGTCCCTGTCACAGGAGGGAAGGCGGGGGTGGGGCGTTCCTGGAGGCACCTTGGCAGCAGCGCGGGGGCAGGGATGAGGGGAGAGTGCAGGCAGCACGTGTTCAGAAGGCTGTTGTGTAGAAGAGGAACTGATTTTGTTTCCCACGCCTCCAGTAGGTGAATTTCGGATCACCGGGTGAAATCTGCAGGTAGAACCTTTCCCTCCTCTCCAAATAGCAGATGTCAGTCCTCGGAAGTTATGTTTCAAGCTGCGCAGAGGTTGTGAAGACCACGTGGCAAGGCGGCAGGTCCCCCGTCCTTGGAGTGGCCAGTGTGGTGCGTGTGGGCTGGCTGCTAGGCCAGGTGATCCTTCTGGTCCTGGCAGCCTTTGCCAGTCTTCACTGAGTTCTGTTCCAGGGCCCTGTCTTGCAGGTGTGGGTGTTCTAGGTCAACCTTCTAGACCTTTAGCTGCAGGTGCTGCCTGGGGAGAGGGAGGCAGCTGGGACGCCGCTTTGTAGCCTCTGGGGGACTTTGCGTTGCTCCCAGCAGCCCTGGGTGTCTTCGTGGGGCATCGCATCTCCTTGGGCTGCTGCCACTCTGAGCCCCACCCCCACCCCCTGCTGCTATGGCCCCGAGGCCGCCCTGTACCCAAGGCTGCACGGGTGTCTAGGCAACAGAACCCCCTGCAGCGCCTCCCGTGCACCTGGAGCTGGGTGCCCAGCGCTGAGTGCGGGAGGCTGGTGCCGCTCTTGGGGAGAGCAGAGCAGCGTGAGCTGTGCTTCCCTGGAACCTCCACGAGCCTCGCCCCCATCAGAGGTGATGCAGGAGGGCTTTGCTCTTGGCTCCCCGATGGGCTCCTGGCGGCTGAAGCTTCAGGCTGGGAAGTGCCGGGTGAGCCCAGTGTCAGCCGCCCATCCGGTCCGCAGCCACTAGGAAGAACTGCTGTGAAACAGGGCCACCCCCACTTCCAGTTATGAGAGGCCCCATTTCAAAGGAGCAGATGCAGGGACGCGTCGTGAGAAGGAAAGGGCCTTAGATTGTGTGTTCTTGCTGTTTGTACTCGAAACTGCACGTCCCTGGATAGCTGGGCAGTTGCCATCCTTGCAGGCTCGGTTCTCATGCACTGGGGCTGGGCGTGGCGGGGGGTTTCTGATGAGCTGTGTTCTCACTGGCAGCAAAACGGGGACACTGTTTTCTGGCTGTGTGGTATTTCAGCCTCTCTGAGCGGCAGGCTGCCCACAGACGATGCCTCGTGGGCCGTGCCGAGGGCTGACGGAGGTGAGGTGCGGGTCTGACGGCTCGAGACTTTCGGTCTCGGTTGTTTTTGCTGTTACCAGTGGAGGTGCTTCCATCTTGCTTGTCCTAACATCTCAGTGTGGCAGGAACATACTGATGGGGACCTTACCCCGACCCCTCCCAGACAGACGGGCAGGGGCAGGGCGATGATGAACAAAGGGAGTTTTGAAGTATTTTTCTTTCTTTCAAAAACAGCTGTCCATGCTCTCGCCTCCTGTTATATGAGTGACCATTTATGTAGCCTAAGTATGAGTAGCCATTTATATAGCCTAAGGGCACCTTTTGTTGCTGGGACCACGGCCTTTCTGGGCCTCCCCAACAGTCGTCACAATGCAGCCATTGGCTGGGTCTGCTGTGCCTGGCGCCGCCGGCCAGTTCACGTTTGTGACCTCAGCCCCTGTGATTCACCCCGCAGACGACCCTGGGCCTCACGGCTCTGTCTGACTCCCGCTGTTTCCCTGGGTAGCTGGACCTGACAGCTCGGTTGGGTGAGGACCACAGGGCAGAGGTCACTTCATTCCTGACGCACTTCGTTTCTCCATTGTGTGGGTGGCTTTCCAAGGAGAGCAAAATAAAAAGTTAGAACGGATGTCCCCTAGGGCTCTTCAGGGGTCCTTCAGGATCGGAAGCGGAAGAGAGTTCAGGACCAGGCCAGCCCAGCCTCCTCCTGGGGGGGGGGCGCCCTTGCGCGACCTGGAGTGCTTTCGGGGGTGTGACGATCCACAAGAGGACCCTGTTCTTGCTGCCCACTTACTCGTTAGGGCCCCGCCCTCCCTGCCCGGGCTGCCCATGGCACTGTGCATGCCGCCTCTGGGGTACCGTGTTGGGAATCTCCTCTCTGGTGCTCCTTGACACCCCCAGCCACGAGGACTGGTCCTGCCAGCGGGCAGTGCTGGGTCCCCGTAGGGACCCCACGAAGGGCTTACATTTCCACTTCCGGTCGCGCCGCAACTCCAGAGACCCGGGCTGCTGGCAGCACTCAGTGCGGCGCACACGCGGGTGCAGGTGCGTGCGGGGGAGGGGCGTGCAGGTGGGGTGGGCGTCCTGCCACGTGGCAGTGTGATACTGAACGGGAAGGAAAGCCAGGGAAGAGCCGAGGATGGGCCCCTCAGAACTGAGAGAAGCGAGAACATGTGAGGAAGGCTGCTCTCCGTGCCGTGTTCGAGCTTGTGTCCAGGTGCCCAGGGAGGCTGATCTGAGCAGCTGACGTGGGAAGCCACCAAGGTGTGTCGTTCCCAACCGTCTGGGTTGGTCAGCTCACGGCAGCCTGCGCCGAGGCCACAGGTCCCGTCCGCAGGTGACGTGGCCTGAACGGCCCCTGTTTCTGAGGCAAACACGGAGGAAACTCGATGGCCTGAAGGCATTTCCCACCTAAGTTCCGTAACAGGCTCCCTCCGCCCACCTCTGGGAGGTGGGCCAGGTGGGCCGCGGGCTGGTGGGTTTCTAGGGCCCCGGGGCCACACACCGCCTGGTCTGTGGCCAGGGCAGGGCTGGGGAACCGGGACCGAACTCAACTCTGCCTGAAGTTTAGCTCTTATTTTGTTGTTCCGTTTCTCTTTAAAGATAATCCTCCCCCATCCCTCCAGTAACCACCCGCCGATTCAAAGAACTGGAGGCTGAGTGTTCTCACAGCCAGCTGCCTGTGGACTCGTCTCTTGCTGGCCCCTCACAGGCGTCTCTCCAGCACATTCCTCCACAGCCCAGGGCCTACAGGGCCTCTGGGGCAGGGTGCTCTCACTCACCTCCTCCTCCTCTTCCTCATTCTCTTCTCTCCCCTCCCCTGCTCAGGCGCCTCACCCCCATTCCTTCCATCCACACTTGGGCGTTTCCGTCCCCAGCACTTCTGTCACCTTCCAGCCAGGCTTCCCTGGTCTCTAGGTTCCCGTGACGATGCGGTTGATTTTCCCAGGACACTGAGATGGTCCGGGAGGGGCAGGGCCTGGGTCTGACCTTCAGGGCTGAGGGAAATGAAGGTGAGGCAGGACTGGCCCTGCTCTGCCGCTCTCCCGGGACGCGGACGCGGACACGGTGCCAGATGAGTCCTGCACCGTGAGACAGAGTCTAGTCTGCAGAGCTGCAGCAGAACCGGTCCTCCTGCCGCCTCATTTGGTTTGCAAAGCAGGAAAGGAGGGAGCCCCAGGGAGTTGCTCTTTGTGTCATCTCGCCTGGGGTGCCTGTCACATTGTTCCAGGAACAGCTCACCTCCATTTATCTGGTGTCATTACCTACCCGCAGGTCAGAATCCCTGACTGGGCGCTCCCTGCGGGCCTGCCCCTTGGAAGCGGGCCCTGTGGCTGAAACCTGCCAGTCGGAAAGCGGAAAGCGTTTCACATCAACAGAAGGGCTAGGCCGCTGTGAATGGCGGCGCCGGTCCAGGCTGCGGTCTGACCTGGCTCTGTGCGTGGCCAGCCACCCTTTGTTAGGCTGCAGAGCAGGGCTCTTCTCTGAAAGCAGACACCCAAGAGCCTTTTAGGCAGGTGAGAGCACGAGGGAGGTGGCTCGGCAGGGGAACCGCTTTGGGAAATACATGTTGCGGGATCTTCAACCTGTTGGTTTTAGCAGGAAAGTTACATTAGTGTTGAGTGCCCCCTTCCTGGCAGGCAGTGAGAGGTGGCTGCTGTTCAGGAACAAATAAAAACCATTTTCTTCCTTGACACGAGGCGGGGAGATTGGACCAGGTGTATTAAAGCTTTGCCGGCCTTTGACAGGTGGGGTCAGAGCTGATGGTGCGCCCAGCTGGGTGCACGAGGTTGGGCGGGCCGACGAAGGTGTGGAAACTGCCACAGAGACGCCCGGTGAGCGCGCACCCCGGACCTTTGTTTCTGGTCCCTGTTTCTGACCTGTCAGCTTTCTGCACAGGTGTTTTTTCTCCCCGATAGCCATCCTTTGACTGCCTGTCATTCCTAAGATAAGCCTTGGCCTGTAAGAAAACATATGGGCAAACTTTAAGATACCTCTCTTGCTGCTTACTGCTGCCCAAAATAAACTTATATTCAGGGGAAGCGAAGATAAGCGCCAGTTAATTGCACTCCTTGCTGGACTCCGGGCCGTGTGCTATGGAAACACATCGGGTTTCTCAGTGGTGTGGATTTTATATCCAGAGCCAGGAGGGGTTGTTGGGTGAGGGATGCCCAGGTCAGTGGGTCTCGGGTAAAGAATGCGGCCCCTTTTGACTCGGCCCCCACGGCGTCTGAGGGCGTGTCTGCGGGCATAGAAAATGGCACGACGGCGGCCCCTTGCGTTTGCCGACTAGTTACTGACTCTCCCTCCTGGAACCCAAGGCGCATCCCAGCTGAGTCGGTGGGTCTCGCTGTTGTGGAGAGAAGCGGCGCGGTTCCTCCGTCACGAAGGGGCCTCCCCTGGGGAAGAGCTGCAGGAGAGAATGTGGTCTCGGCGCGCAGTCTTGGTGCCCGTCTTCTGAGAGCTGACTTCATCAGCACCGATAGCCGGTGACTCCCAGAACCCTTGGGCTGGTTCACTAAATAGGTTACTTCTACACCTGCACACAGCGGGTCGACACCTAATGTCCGCCACCTACCCCCAACCTCCAGTGGAGAATCCTCTTCCAAGCAGAGCTCCTGCGGGGTCCTGTCTGTTGCCCGGGTGGCATATTGTGCTGCTCCTGTGAGGGACGGTCATCCTGACCGCGCTGCCGGGAGTGGGGGCAGCGATCATGGACAGCGAGGGCACGTGAGGCTGTGGGACCGTGGCAGGGCCACTGTCTGGCACTGCAGGCTCGGAGTCTCCCTGCCCCTCCCCACTTTTGCTTCCTCTGGTGCAGGGCTGCTCTGCGGCCTTGCCTCCTACCCCTTAATAATAGTTCTAAAGAGTGAAGGTAAACAAAACGTGGTACCAAAGCGATGAAAATGTGGAAGTCAGGGAGTGGGTGAGGGAGAGCGTCTGGTGCCTAGCCCCTTGCAGCCAGGGGGTGGGGGTGGGGGTGGGCAGTGGGCTGCGTGCGGCTGAGTTTGGAGAGTGGAAGGTGGAGGCGCCCTCACCAGGGTCAGCTGTGTCTGTGGCCTAGGGAATGGCCATCAGTCCCCCCACCGCCGTGCACCGCAGGTGGAGCAGGGCTTCCTCGGGCCTTTCCCTCCCTACTGCCTCGGGCGATTCTGTTTTCTGCTTTGTAGACACCATGACGCCACCCTTTGGTTCTCCTCAGACTTTTCCTCACTGCGCCTCAAACCTCTTCCACGACTGGTCCTTCCCTGCCAGCCTCTGCAGCCTGGGAGGCCAGGTCTGGCCCAGAGCCGTGGCTTTGCTCTGACCAGGGTTCCCCTTGTGCAGTCTCACTATGTGTCCTTGGCACAGCGGCCACCTGAATGCAGAGGACGCCTGTATCTGGGGCCGGGTCCCTAGGCTTCTGTCACACCTGCCTGCCCAGTGAGCCCTCCCCAAGGGCAGCACCGACGTGATGTCCCAAAGGGACCTCCCCACCTACCCTCACCAATGAGTTCTTCTGGTTCTAGCCCGCTGGCCTGGGGCCACCATGTCCTCAGCGGCCCAGAAACCTACGGGTCATCCATGATGTCACCCTCCTGTTTTACTTCCTCTCCCTTGTCCCTGCGTCTTCGCTGCCTGAAAGACTCCATTTTCAATGGGGACCCGTCTCCCTGTGACTTGGTGTTCCCAGACCCCGTCCCTCTCTCACCGGTGCTGTAGCAGAGGACACTGAACGCTCTGTTTCTGAGTCCGTTGCCTATGGAACTGTGGCTGCTTGGATGTCATTGCAGTCCTGTCCACTGCCCTCCCACGTGTCCGTGTGGGCCGTGATGGAGGCTTGCGGTCCAGCCCTGCTGAATGAAGGACTTGAACTTGGAGGGATTCCATGTGGAAACAGCTGTGTGTCCTAGGACATGTTTGTAGACACAGATTTGAATTTGCTGATGGTTCCTTTCTCTTTGTTTGTGTCAGGTCACTCTGACGGCGTCGGGTGGACAGGCACCGTCCCCAGCCCGCTCACCGAGGGCTGAGCGTGGGGAGCATGGAGGAGAGCAAGGAGGAGACCGTGAACAGGGCGCACGCCCTCTTTGACCGGTTCGTGCAGGCCGCCACCTGCAAGGGGACCCTGAAGGCCTTCCAGGAGCTCTGCGAGCACCTGGAGGTGAAGCCCCAGGACTACCGCTCCTTCTACCACAAGCTCAAGTCCAAGCTCAACTACTGGAAAGCCAAAGCGCTGTGGGCGAAGCTGGACAAGCGGGGCGGCCACAAGGACTACAGGAAGGGGCGCGCCTGCAGCACCACCAAGGTAGGCGGGCGCCGCGCCCCAGGCCGGCGGCCGGGGGAGGGTGTGGAGGAGAGGCGGGCCCGGAAGGAGGGCCAGCAAAGGCTGCGGGGGGCGGGACGGGGGGCCGAGTCGAGCCGTGGTCTGGTACAGAGGTGAGGCCCATACCTGGTGGAAACGTCTGTTCGACTGTTGCAGGTGCCAGCCTTCATGCCCGTTCACGTGCTCAGGTGTCGCACACTCAGGGTTTAACTATTTAAGAGCAATTGCAAAGGCGCAGCCACCCGTCTGTCTTCTGAGCCCCCGCGTGGAGCCTCGCACAGCCAGGAGGGTGCGGGTCACGGCAAAGCAGCAGCCGGGCTCTGCAGGCATCCTGCGCGAGCACGGCTTCGTGGTGCAGGACGCGCCCATTCCCCCAAGTCGCGGTGCTGTGCAGGTGGCTGCCGGGGGACACATAGTGGCTGCCGACTGGGGACATGCCCCCGGCCTCAGGCCACTTTTCATCCCTGTTTCAAAGGTCTGTTTCATAAGCAGGAGCCTTGTGAACCAAATTTTTTTTTTTTTGGTCTCTTCACAATATACAGAAACAGTGTTTTTGTAAGAAGGTGGGCTTGGGCAGAGCTGAGGTTTCGGTCACTGAAGGGAGGTTGTGGGAACAGGTGGAGAAGGAGCGGTGGCTTCCTGCTCTGCTTCCCGTGTCGGGGAAGAGCCCACAGGGCATCGGTTGCAATTGACTTCACAACTATGTCATTAGTGCTCTTTCCCGCGCTTCAGTTTGCCCGCGCGGGGACCTGCAGACTCATCCCAGTGGGTTTCTGTTTAGCCGTTGGTTAGATACTTGTCAGCAAAACCCGAGAAGCTCAGAGGCATGACTTGTATGGAGAGAGCTGCGCAGTTTTATTATGGATGAAGAGAGTTCAAAGCCAAAAACACGGCGTGCCCTTTTTTTCCTTCTGCATATGCAACGCCAACTAGTTATAAGTGTCCCACCTCGCCCTGAGTATGTCTCCAAAATTTGGATTTTCAAGATTGTTTTCTTGGACTTTAGTGTAAAGATAGAGTTTAGGACTCCTGTCAGCACACAAACCTTGGCTCAGGGCATCCCTTGAGTGGGAGACCCTCCCAGGACTGTGTGCCGCAGGCAACCGCCCGTCTCCTTGGACAGAAACCTGCTTCGCCGGGAGACTTTCCCACCTGATGGGAGATGAGATGTGGCTTTTAAAGCCTTTGGTGAAACAATGATCCCCTTAAATACCTGACCAGTCTGCGTGGTGAACACGTGCTATTTCTGTATGACCCTGACCACTGAGGGCCTCCTTTCCTCTCAGCAGCCACCCGCGTGTCTCAGGCTGTTGCAGGGGCCCCGAGGGCGCAGTGGGGTCGGAGGTGGAGGGAACAGCCCTGCCGGGGGGCTTTCAGAAATGCTGGTCATGAGGTGACGAGACGCGTTCTCAGGGGCGCTGCCCTCGCCTGAAGCAGCTCTTTTTTTCAGTGTCTCATCATCGGAGCCGGCCCCTGTGGTCTCCGCACGGCCATCGACTTGTCCTTGCTGGGCGCTAAGGTGGTCGTGATTGAGAAACGAGACGCCTTCTCCCGCAACAACGTCCTACACCTCTGGCCCTTCACCATACACGACCTGCGAGGTCTGGGCGCCAAGAAGTTCTACGGCAAGTTCTGCGCTGGGTCCATCGACCACATCAGTAAGTGAAACCAGTTCTCCTGTGGGCCCGCCCCCCCCCCCCCAGCGTGTTCTGCAAGGTGCACGGGCGTGTTGCCGAGGAGCACGTCCCCAGCCACCTGGCTTGCTCTGTCATCAGCATCTGCTGTGCAGAAGCACACCTGCTGGGAGGCAGGACTAGGGCCCCAGAGTACAAGGGGTCAGCTCCGGGGTCGCTGAATTCGGCCTCAGACTTGTCTTCAGCATTTGCAGTGGTGGGATGGACACTGGGGCCAGGCCGGGCACTAGGTGACCAGTGTGGACCTCGACTGGACTCCGGTGGCTTTAACTGGCTCTTTGGAGTGTGATGTAGAAGAGGCTGCACCGATGTGAGAACAAAGTGCCATGGGCACACGGTCCTGGGTAAACCGCAGCCATCGACGCTGCAGACCCCTCGGCTGGCACATGGCCGGTCGGTGAGTCGATGTTGTGACCCCTTGGTTCTCGTGGGGCCTGCAGCCCCCGGGGTTCTTGTCGCGGTCTTGTTCTCTCCAAGTTTGGCCTGGCCTGTGTTTCCAGGGTGCTTTGAGGTAAATACACATCAACGCAGATGTAGTTTTGTGTCCATGACAGTGTGTGCGTGGGAAAACTGCGTCTGCCTTACGAGGCTGAGGTCTCGTGTGCCAATCGTCAGCCGTGGATCTGGGGGAGCTCCGTCAAGGGGCCTCCCCGAGCTCCTCCCGATGTGTCCCGAGCCCTTCGCTGTGTGAAGGCCGTGCCAGTTTACCTTTACCAGCCGTGGCCACAGTTGTGCGTTCCTCGTAGAGGAAGCCCCCAGCCCCTGTGGGGCTCTGACGCTTCAGTTGTCTCAGATCCCAGTGTTCTGCAGATACAAAACGTGTGCTGGCGTGGGCTTTAGTGAGTCTGCACATGTGACTCGGCAGGGACTGGGCTGTGCGAACTGGGGGCATAACTGAAGGGCCTGGAGGAGAGTTCGCGTGGACCCCTGGATGCGGGCCACAGGCAGGACCGGCCTTAGGAGAGGACCCAAGCTGCTCGCTGGTGGGTCTGTCGGCTGGCGCGCAGCAGGGCTAGTCTTGGGGCTGCGTCCTGCGTCGGGGACTTGATTCGTGTCTGTGTCTCTGAGGTGGCTGCGTGTCTGGCCCCTAGCAGGTCCTAACTGGATGTTAAATAAATAAATCTCACTGGGATAATGAGTAAGGTTTTCGTTTATCTTGAACCTTAGTTTCTGCAACTGCAGACCAGTCAGCGGGGGAGACAGTGCAGGGGGACAGTGAGAGACAACCTGCTTGTGTTGGGCCTTTCGCCTCTCACCTCATAGCGTCTGTGACCATCAGGAGGTGATGAGATGAGAGAGGTGCTGGAGGCCTGGGAAGCAGAGCAGCCCCTTTGGGTCAGACCAGAAAGCACACCTGTGGGTTCGCGGCATCTGCCTCCTCTGGTTACAACCAAGGGTTGCGGAATCTGCAGAATAATTATGGCTGTGACCGAATTGGGGAAGGTGGAAAGGCGAGTGTCCTGTTGGCCAGTTTCAGCACATTTCTGTCCCTTAATAAAGAAAGAAGCTGTGAGACATGGCTTGGAAAATGGCCCTGTCCTGGAACCTTGGAGAACCTGTATCAGCCCCGCACTGGGGTCAGGTGGGGCCTGAGCCAGGGCCACTGGCGGGCAGTGGCCCTGACAGATGTTGTCCTTTGTCTCTCCAGGTATCCGCCAGCTGCAGCTCATCCTTTTGAAAGTCGCGTTGATCCTGGGCATTGAAATCCATGTTAATGTGGAGTTCCGAGGACTTGTGCAGCCTCCCGCGGACCAGGAAAATGAGCGTGAGTGAGGTGGGGCTGCGGGGGCTGTGGGGGGTGTGGCGCTGAGGGGCGTTGGTGGGGAGCATGAGACCAGCATGGCGAGCGAGAGCAGCCTGCGAGTTGTTCGCAGAACTGGCTGCAGGGGCTGCTGTTTGTGCGGCTGGCGTCTTCTGAGGAGCTTCTAGTTTGAGGAGGCCTCGGAGATGGTCTTCGATGTGGCAGGCACTTGCACCTGTCACAGAAAGCTGGGGGGCGGGGACACTCCCGCAAGGCCCCTGCCTGTGGACCCACGTGTTTGTCGTGGGGCCTGCCCGCCACAGTGTCGTGAGACGTCTCAGACGTGGGAATGCGGTCCGGGTGCTGACCTTCACTTTGACTTTGGCCCACAGGGATAGGCTGGCGGGCCCTGGTGCACCCTAAAACCCATCCTGTGTCAGAGTACGAGTTTGAAGTGATCATTGGAGGGGATGGCCGCAGGAACACCTTGGAAGGTACTGGTCGGTGCTCTGCCCGGCCTGGCCGGTGGCAGAGGGAGGACGACCTTTTCTGCACCCCGAGCCGAGAGTTGTGTCACCAGCACCCACACTGCTCATAGTCTGCCCAGGTGCCGCCGGCTTTGGCTGGGGGGCAGGTCCGGGGGCCGTGGCATCCTGCAGGGCAGCACAGTGGGATGACATCTCAGCTTAGTAGAAAGGTGGCGTCCCTTTCGTTTTTAAATGGAATTCCTGATATTGAATAATATTCCAGTCGGTCGGATTTCAAATTTTTTGTTAGTGTGTGGTAGACTTTGGCCTCTTCTCTGGGTTGTTACATTCTTTGGTGGGTAAACACCTTATTTTTTGATGGAGAGGAGCTGCCTTAAATGCTCCCATTGATTCCTCTCCACTGTGGTCCCTACTGCCATCAGCAGTGCCCCTCCTGTGGGGAGTGGTGTCCCTGCCTCCCAGGTCAGCTGCCGCCCCCTCTGAAGGTGTCTCTCCCTCCAGGGTTTCGTCGGAAAGAATTCCGCGGCAAACTGGCCATCGCCATCACAGCCAACTTCATCAACCGAAACACAACAGCAGAAGCCAAAGTGGAAGAGATCAGCGGTGTGGCTTTTATATTCAACCAGAAGTTTTTCCAGGAGCTACGGGAAGCCACAGGTGGGTGTGGGTGCCTCAGAGAGTGGGTGTCACCCACACACTGCTCACTCTCGTGTCCTTCTTGTCCCAGGGCCTGGGCCCCTCCAGACGGGGTTCACATTTATGTCTGTTTTAATGTGTTCATCCTGCCTTCTACCAGCTCTCCCCAACCCCCCTCCCCGCTGCACGGTGCCCGGTGCAGGAGCCTGGGACTGGCAGTCCTCTGGCTTTTGGGGGCCCTGAGTGTGCTGTCTTGCTCCCGACTCCCTCTTTGGCCTTGAAGTGAAGCACGTACTAGATGGGAGTGAGATCAATTGCGATCACCTGGAATCGAGTAACGTAAATGTTTTGGTGCAACAATAATGTACAGCACATTCCAGGTCTCTGTTTTCTAGAACATCATTTCTTTCCATGACATCTGTTTTTTTAGACTGATTGAAATGAAAAGTCATCCGGGTGTCTGCCCCGTTCCAGGAGGTTCCCCAGTTGTCTTGGCAACTGACCTAGACCCTCTTACTAAACGTGAACCTTCTTCCTCCCCTCACTGTTGACCGCTGGGTGTAGGCTAACTTGGGGTGCCAGGGGACTACAGAGCAATGCAGGATAAATGGAGTTCATCCTCCTTTTATGACCTGAACAGGCAGGAGGTGAGGCTCAGGGTTCAGACATCTCGTTCATCGTCTCCCTCCCTGCCGGAGTCGTGTAGCCCGCCCTCCCCCCACACGCCTCTGCTTTCCGCTCACAGGCATCGACTTGGAGAACATTGTCTACTACAAGGACGACACGCACTACTTCGTCATGACAGCGAAGAAGCAGAGCTTGCTGGACAAGGGGGTGATACTGCACGTGAGTGACAATCTCTTTCGCCAAGGGAAAGCCTTTTACTGCCTGGGGAGCTGCTCCTGCGAGGGAGTGAAAAGGATCTCCCACCTCATTGCCTAATCACATGCACTCGAATTTTTTAGTAAAAAAAAAAAAAAAACACCTTTAATTGCAGAAATGAAACAAACTTGGGAAGGATCATCCAATGAGCCCCATCACATAGCTTTAACAATCATCAGCACATGGTCAATACTGTGTCAGGAGTGCCCACCCCACCCCACATCCCTGCAACTGGATTATTCCAAAGCTCCTCTGTGACGTTTTAGGAATAACTGTTCGATTACTTTTAGGTAATTTGATTTGTGGTTCTAGAGAATTGCACGTGTGACCAATTACTGTTTGGCCCATAGGCATCTTTTGGACGGGGTGCGGGAGGGTGCGGAGTCTGAGCAAGAAGCAGGGGCTGGTGGTCCCGGGGGCCTGACTGGCACTGCTTTTCCTGGGGACACAGCTGTCCGGGCCCTGGGACGCGGACTTGGCTGGGGTGCTTGGACCCCCGCAGTCAGGGCTCCTCATTCATCCTTGGCCCGGTGCAGCTTGTCCCTGGGGAGGACAGTCTTGAGTGGGAAGTCAGACAACCACCGGGAGCGGGTTCCTTGACTGTGGTCGAGTTTCAGTGTGAGAACCACCGTCCCCGCACAATGAGCTGGAGGCCTGGGCTCAGGCCTGAGCAGCCCCACTCAGACTCAGAGCTGCTTCCAGGGGTCCCCTGCCTCTGCGGGCAGAGGTCGCGTGTGCTCATGAGCACCAGCCTGCCAGCTGGCCGCTTCCCGCTGTCACCTGGTGCCTGCGGCCCCCTCTGTGCGGGAGGAGAGACAGAGCGGGTGCGAGCCGGTGGCCCTGCCGAGAGCGTAGCCAGGCGGGTCTGACGCTTCACCGCTGAGATGCAGCAGGGAGCCCGCTGCTGCCGGCGGGCACTGAGGAACAACCATCTGGAATAGCCGGACCTGACGTCCTTTCCTTTTCATTTGTGTATTTTTTTAGAGGGCAGGGGCCACGTGCCTCCTGTGTGTGCTGCCACACACTAGATCCACTCAGGCCACCCACTCAGGGGTGAACACACACTGCTTCGAGGGCAACTCAAGGGTGTGCGTTTGGCCTTAACACCTTGTGCTGGTAGCTGACGGTGCCATCAGGACCGTTGGCAGCCAGAGGCCGCGCCCCAGGAGCACAGAGTCCAGCCTGGCACGCGGCCCCTCCCGGCAGGAAAGGAGTTTCTCGGGCCTCTGTGTGGGAAGTCCCTTTTCCCTCATCATTGGTTTTCTGTGTTGGTGGGGCTCTGTGGAGCCTTTCAGAATCACCTTCTTATTTTTTAAGCTTCTGGTCCATCTCGAACGTTTTCTTTCCCAGTCCCCTGAGCAGCTGTCGCTCCCGCCTCCATATCTTTTTGGCAGAAGCTTTGGGTTCTGCCTTCGGGTTTTTTGGGTTGGGCTGAGCGGTGCATGTGGTCGCAGTTGCCCAAAGCTGTTTGCTACTCAGAAGGTGATGATTGGTGATGATAACAAACCGTAAGGTGCCGTTTCAGTCTACCAAGCACCACCACGTAAATCATTTTATGTGGTATTTAGCACAGTCCTGTGAGGTGGACGGGATGGGATCACAGAAGGTAGTGACTTGCTCTGTGTAGATGGAAAAGCCAGAACTATGTTTTAGGCAGCAAAGCCTGAGTTCTTTTAGAAATGACTGCCCCCCCGCCCCGCCTTTTCTTTGTAATTTGTGGAAAAGACTTGTGGGAACAGTAGTCTCTGTGGGGGAAGGCAGTGAGAAACTCGGTTGTCTGTAGCATGTGCAGTGCGGCTCAAGCCGGCTAGACCGAACCCAGGCGTCTCCACTGAGCCTCTTCCCTCTTGGGAGCTAGGACTATGCCGACACGGAGCTGCTGCTGTCCCGGGACAACGTGGACCAGGATGCTCTGCTGGACTACGCGCGGGAGGCCGCTGACTTCTCCACGCAGCAGCAGCTGCCCTCCCTAGACTTCGCCATCAACCACTACGGGCAGCCTGACGTGGCCATGTTCGACTTCACCTGCATGTATGCCTCCGAGAACGCCGCCCTGGTGCGGGAGCTGCACGGGCACCGGCTCCTTGTGGCCCTGGTTGGGGATAGCCTCCTCGAGGTGAGTGGGCGGGGAGCAGCCCAGGGCCCTGGGAGGAGCGAGCATCTGCGGCCTCGCAGTGCACAGTGACTCCCCCTGGGGGCCGTGCCAGGAAGCCCCGCCAGACGGACTCTGGGTCCGAGGACCACGGAGACGTTGCAGCTCTTCTGTGGGGCCCTCTGCCAGGCTGTGAAACAGGACGCCCAGTGTCCGAACAGGGGTCAGAGGCAGCTTTTCACTTCCGACTCTGTCTTCGAGCGCTCATTCCGATTCTCTTGTGAAAGGCCATTCATCTTCATTCTCTGTTTTCTCTTCCATGGTAGCCTTTTTGGCCAATGGGAACCGGCATCGCCCGCGGCTTTCTGGCTGCGATGGACTCTGCCTGGATGGTGCGAAGCTGGTCTCTGGGAGCCAGTCCCCTGGAGGTGCTGGCTGAGAGGTAACAGAAGCGGCAGGGCCGCCGCGGAGAGGCAGCCGGAGTGACCGGGGCTCTGCACCACCGGCAGAGCCCGGGATCTCCCCTCCTCTGCTCTCCCTTTCTTAATGAAAGACCTTTTCACATGTAAGGGAGAAAGTTCTAGAAACGTAAAGATTATTTACTCCAAATGCTCATCTCTTATCCCTTTCCGAACGAAATTCACTGTACCTGATGGTATCTGAGTCTTCGTGTACCATCAAAGGGTGGCCCCTGCATCCTTCGTGACAGTCGCAGGGACAAATACGGAAGAATAGTATGTACATCTTCCTGTCCTCAAACCAGAGAGCCTTACGCTGATGCAGTCAGCAGGGTAATACGGGGTGCTAAAGTAAGTGAAGAAATTAAAAGTGACTTTGAAGTCAAAGAAAAACACCAAACTGCTCGTAAGCATTTTTCACAGTTTCGCATGTCAGGTATTTTGCAGCAGATTGTTGCTGGGGAGGAAGGGACCCTAGGATTGGCCAGTAAAGAACAAACGCCCTAACCCGAGGACCTAGAGAGACAAGATTCGCTGCGTAAAACGGGTAGTTGATAGCTTTTGACGTTGTCACCATGGGTGATTCGGTGGCACATTCTTTCATGTGCGCTTCTCTTAAACATTAAGCATTGGCCTGCTTGAAACAACAAAACAGTGAGCGAGCTGCCTCTTCGACCTGGGTCAGGCTGTCTCCCGCCAGCAGCAGGGCACCTGCCGTCCCCGTTGGCCTGATGGGCCCCTGGGGTCGCTGGCCTGGTGGAACCAGGAAGTAAGAGCTGAGGTCTCCCGATAATTTGGAGACTGTCGACACACACAAATGTCCTCACAGGAGAGGGAGATGTCATGGTGCTGGTCCTGGCCTGAGTGGGTCGCCGTGTTGTTGCAGGGAGAGCATTTATCGGTTGCTGCCTCAGACCACACCTGAGAACGTAAGCAAGAACTTCAGCCAGTACAGCATCGACCCCGTCACCAGGTACCCCAACATCAACGTCAACTTCCTGCAGCCGAGCCAGGTGAGCACCTACCGCCCGTGGTCTCCCTGTGGGTTTGGTGACAGTGCACACAGCGCTTCTCTCTGGTGGTCGCAGGCAGCCGCGTGCCTGAGTCGGCGGGAGGGGAGAGCAGTGCCTGTTGGCGGACTGAGCCGCCTCCAGCCGAGGGTGTGGCCGGATGACTTGCGGAAAGGTCACAGGTGACAGAAGTGAAGTACCAGGACCTGAGGCCACACCTCCTGACTCGTACTGCCTGTCAGGAGAGCGCAGGTCACTTTCCGGTAGGCGCATGCGCCTTCCACCGGCACAGGCACAGCCAGGCTGTCACTTGGACGGGCCATTTCTCGTTCCGTGACCCTCCGTGTCGTCCTCTGTAAAACAAGGGGACGGCCCTTGCTGCTCACAGACGGGGTCCCGGGGGGCACAACAGGGACTGTGCACGGGGGAGAACTTGGAGATCAGCCACTCTCCGCAAGCAAAAGACATTTCCGGCCGCTGTTCTGTATTCAGTTATTTCTTGTAATAACGTCAGAACCTTCCAACTGTGTCAAGGATGACATTTTATAGGGCACAGCCATCCCAAAGAGCCCACCTGGTTTTGGAAAGTAGCCCTTCAACATACCTGCCTATGTTCTCTTGGAAGTTTTTATTCACTTCCTACCTGAAGTCGCCGCCGGCAGGCCTGTGTCTGTGGGTGTCGGTGAGTCGTAAGGGTCCGTCCACCAACAGAGCGAGTGTATGAGAGCACTGAAGACACGCCGTTCGGGAAGCTTCATCTATAACATGCGTGCTCCAACAGGACCGTGAATAAATCCCTGCGGCATGTTCCAGAGTGGCACACATGCCGCTGTGTAAAGGCCAGACCGTGCTACATTCAAAGCGAACGCACCTTAGGGACGCTGACAGTGCGCAGAAGAGCCCCCACATACCGGGATGTGTGCCATGTGACTTCATTTACACAAAGTTCAGGGTCCTTGTGGACAGAAGTCGTGATCGTGGTCACTGTGGGGGCAGGATGCCGACGCCAGGCTGGGTGCTGTCAGGTCGGGCCCAGCGGTACTTACTGGGGAACAGTCATCTACAAAAATGCACCAAGCTTCACGATATCTGTCGTCAGTAAAAAGAGTCAGCTTATTTAACCAACAGCAACAAAGGCCCGGCAGAGACTGTCGGAGGGACTGCAGTGACCACGCAGCGAATTGGTAGCACGGCGTCGTAATGAGTGCATGTTTGTCTGTGACCCAGCACGTTCTGGAAGGGGTTCAAAGGTCGTCCTAACTTTTCTACACTTTGCCGTGCCTGCTCGCCTGACCTCCCACCTGTCACTCTCTGCTCAGGGGGCACTTGTTACTGGGGTTTGACTCTCCTTCACCGCGTTTTCCCTTTCTGCCAGGTGCGCCACTTGTACGACTCTGGGGAAGCGAGAGACATCAACCTGGAGATGGAGGGCCTGGCAAACCCCCGAGCCACCCCCAAGCTGACTCGCCACGGTGAGTCCCAGTCACAGCCTTCCGCGGGGCAGGGCTGCGTGGAGCAGTGTGTGACTACACGGTGAGCTCTCGTGTGTGGTGGTGTGTGCGGCGCTGGTCCTGCCCTTCAGGGCACATCTGGAAGTTTCTGGAGACCTTTTCATTGTCCTGACTAGGGAGTGGGGTGCGGCTGGCTTTCAGGGATGTGGCTCCCCGTCCTCAGGTGCAGACGCCCGCTCCCAGCCAGAACACCAGCTGTGTCGAGGTGGGGAGAACGTGGTCTGCGGCATTAGGAGGACCTAAAGAGAAAACAGGCAGATGTGCTGCCGAGGAGGCAGAGGCAGAGGAGAGTGTGTGGGCCAGCTGAGGACCGGGGTGGGGTGCCCTGGAATAGCCATGGCCTGTTCACTGAGTGCGGCGACGTTGCCAGCATACGGGACCGAGAGATGGCCGTTGTGTGTTTTGTGTGTAGGACCCCCAAAGGTCTGCATTAAAGGAAAGGGACGTGTGGGCACCATGTGTGCAGGATGGGCCAGAGGAGGCGAGCACCCTTCCCCAGGAGCCATGCTGACAGCTGCACGGCCTCCCCCGCCGCTGGTGTGGAAGGGGGACGAGACGGGCCGTGGAACATGATGAGAAGGGCGGGCTGCAGGGAGGCGCCACGGGGTCCCGACCCCGGCTTCGCTGTGTGTGGAGGGAGTGGCCTCGAGCAGGTGACTGGTGTCTCTGAACCCCGGCCCCGAGTCTGTGAAGTGGGGTGACAGACACCTGCCTCGCATGCTGGTCACCAGGCTTGTTAGTCTCGCGCCTGGCGGCGTGCTGTTCCTGCCGTCGGCGACTTCCCAGACTGGATGCGCATGCTGCCAAGAGGCCCCACAGTGGGCCTCTTGTGACCACACATCTGTCAGTGGGTTTTATTTTTTTCTTTTTTTGTCCTTGTAGAGTCTGTACCTCGTTCAAGCAAACTGCTGAACTGGTGCCAAAGGCAGACGGAGGGCTACCCCGGGGTCAGTGTGACGGACCTCACCGTGTCTTGGAAGAGCGGCCTAGCCCTGTGCGCCATTCTCCATCGGTACCGCCCTGATCTCATGTGAGTTGTGGCCAGACTTCCTGTTTCATTTTACGTCCCCAGGGTCTCAGAGCTCCCTGCTATCAAGACCCCAAATTTGTACTTTTTTCCTAGAATGGAGTGCATAGTCAGACACTTTCTCTAGAAAACAGGGATTAATTTTGATTAGGTTCTACTTAAAACTCTGAATGTTAAGCATTATGTAGCTCAGCATGGAAACGATTCTGAGTTTTTGAAATCACAGTCCTCAGAAGGTCAAAAACTGATTTTAACGTCCACCCGGGACTATTAACGTCCAAAGAGGGAATCTCTGTGCAGTGACCGTGGGCTGCGCCCCGCTTTGCCGCCTGCCTCTCCACTGGGGCTGGTCATGCGGAGACCCAGCCGGGACCTGGGGCTGGCGGGCAGCGAGCATCCTCTCCTGTTGCGGCCCACACTCCTGCAGATGCGCTGTCAGCCCTCCGGCCCTCAGGTCACCGCAGCCACCACCAGGGACCGCCCCTCTAAGGGCCTCCATGCTGAATCAGTGCAGCAGGATGAATCAGGTCAAGTGTGGCCAGCCCCCTGGCCCCCCCGAGGGCATCCGCCCTGGGAACTAGACAGGCGAATTTGCAGAAGGAAGCAGTGCATGTTGAGTCGTTTGGGCTGCCTGCTCTTTTATCAGTAGGTCCACTTAAGGGCCCAGTTTTTTTGTGTTTGTTTTGTTTAATGTTTGTTTAAGAAACCCTGAAGGCCGTAGTTCCTGTTTATATTAGGCTGCAAGTTCATGGGGCAGTTTGGGAGCAGGATTTCTGGTGGGCTCAGAGAAAGGTGAGTGGCCCTGTGCCCCTGTACCATAGCTCACACAGAGGGGACATGGGGCTCACCCCGCCAAGGAGGGCGTGGGGAGAGCGTGAGAAAAACTGTGGTACATGATGGCACGGGCACACTTGAAGGAAGGACCAGGTGAATTGGGTCTCTTCCCGGGGGAAGTGGGGGAAGGTGGGAAAGAGGGATGAGGCATCAGTGACCGAAGGGAGCCCAGTGGGTGGGGGACCTGCTCCTGTTGGGACAGCCCATGACCGACCATCCATAGGAGGCCTGGGCTGGGTGCTTGTCACAGAAGGCAGAGCCGTGAGGAGGTAACTCGCATGGTTCAGACCACAGTGACTCCACTCAGGAGGAGCCTGTCGGTCAACAGGCTTAATCTACAGGGAGAAGGAGCTGTCGAAAATGAAAACCTGCCGTGGGTCAGAGGGTCAGCACAGTGCGAGGATGCTCCCCTCGCCCAGTCGCTGAAGGAGACTCTCGGTCTCCCTTGATTGAGGAACAGCAGGCTTGAAACCCAGTGGGAAATGCTTGTTATTCTAAATACTTGGGAAAATTCAAGAAATTTAGCAACAGAGAAATCTTTTGAGGAAAGTTTTGGAATCCCCCTCATGGAGGAGGCTGGATGAGGGCTGTCAGAGCGGACTCAGGGCATCAGGAGCTGCTCAGGGTGCCAGGGAGATGCCCTCAGGCCTTCAGAGAGTTGGGTCCAAAGAGGGCGCTGTTCTTCATTGAGCGTTAGTTTGATCAATATGGAGCACACACGTGAGATGCGAGAGAATGCATATTAAAGGTAATCCCTATCTTGAGAAATTTATGTAACTGGGGAAATGAGGGTAGTTTTTCCACCTCCCCTCTCTTTATTCCTTCATGGCTAGATTCAATCATTTTTCCCCTCGAGGGTGGTTTGTGCTTTGAATTTCAGGGAGGCCCTGCCCACAGGGTGTGAACCGAGCCACTGAAAAGTAGTGGTGATTTCTCGACACTGCGTTTTTGGTGAGGGGACGATCTCCCCATCTCGATGCGTTTTTCCTTACCCCGTTTCTCAGAGACTTCGATTCCTTGGAAGAACAAAATGTGGAGAAGAACAACCAGCTGGCCTTCGACATTGCCGAGAGGGAGCTCGGCATCTGCCCCATCATGACGGGCAAGGAGATGGCCTCTGTGGGCGAGCCCGACCAGTTGTCCATGGTCATGTACCTGACCCAGTTCTACGAGATGTTCCGGGACTCGCTGTCCTCCCGCGGTGAGGACCCGGGGCTCGGGCGGGGGCAGGGCGGTCCTCACGTCCTCGTTGGCACCCCCAAAAGCAGGCCTGCATTGTTGCTGGGCCAGTCCCTGGAACTCCGCTCCCCCGTTTTCCCTTCTCAGCGAGACCTCTCTCACCAAGGACGTGAATACGTAAAGGCCCCTCCTGTCCAAAGGCTTCCTAGACCCCATTACCTTCTCACCTCTTTTCTCTCAGAGCCAGCCTTTTCAAAACAAGCGGTTCATGATTGTGGTCTCTTCCTCTCCTGCCTAAACTTTGTCACACTGGCGTCTTTGGTCCTCACTGCTCTGCCAGATGGATGTCCACCGTCACGAAGCCCCCGCACATCCTCCTGCGCCTCTCCTTTCTCGTCTCACTGCGCCGGTCAGCACAGTGGGAGACTCCTTGCCTGGGCACTCTCTTCTTGGCGTCAGGGCCCCGCCCTAGATGGGCTCCCACTCTTCTTTCTGTCGCTCTTTCTCCTCTGGCTTCCCCTCCATGTCACCGTTTTCCAGACACCTCCCTCTGGCCCGAGGCCGGAGGCCCCAGGGGGTCCACGAGGTGCCAACAGAGTGTCTTTTGTCACCACCTGTTATCTCTTGGAATGAGGACGGCATCGTGCTTGAGGGCGTTGCCCATGGTACCCAGGCTGGGCTTACGCCCCAGTCCTAACACCTCTCCAGCCTTAGGCCAGTTACTCCATTTTCCTGTGCCTCAGTTTCCTCATCTGTAGCATGGGGGGGGTTTCTATATCTAATTAGGTTGTGATATGCTAAGAAAAATGTTAAGTGGAAACACTTAATAAATGTTAGCAGTATATTATTAGTTTCAATTCCTTTAAAAATTACTATAGGACGTTGGAATCCGTAGTTGGTGGCACTCGAGGGTCTTCCAGCCCACGTGCCCTCACAGATGTCTGTGGCTTTTTTTGATAAGGAGCACAGTTTTCACAGCAGAAAGCCACTGCTCTGCCATCAGTCCACATGGTCAGGGAGCCCCTTGGTGTGCAGCAGGTGTGTGGGCTCTGAGCCCCCAGACCCCGCGGCCCTGAACCACGCCTCCCACCTCCCTCGCTGCCCTGCGGCTTTTATCACAGAGGGGAGGCTTCGGCATTGTGCTTGGACAACGAGCCACAGCCTCCTTCCAGCTGTGTGAGGGTTTCTGTGATGGGAGTGGAGAGGAAAGAGTGGGTGTCATTTGTGTTGATGGGAGAGAGAAGGTGGGTGTCTAGACCTGAGTGTGCATTTTCTCTGCGGAATTTCCTGCTGATCCTTCAGAACCTCCAGGCGTCCCGGGAGCCCCCTGTGACCGGGCGGCCTGGTCGGTCCTTTGGGGCCCCGGCAGTGTTGCCCTCAACCACTGCTCTGTCCACAGATGCTGCGGCCCTGAATGCTGAGGAGAAGGCCGTGCTGGTGGCCAGCACCAAGTCCCCCATCTCCTTCCTGAGCAAGCTTGGCCAGACCATCTCCCGCAAGCGGTCTCCCAAGGTGAGTGGAAGCGGCTTTTATCGGCTGCAAACCTAGTGGGGAAGGGGAGGGGGAGGCAAAAGCCACAAAGTTTGGTTCCTTCCTTTCTTTAGGATAAGAAGGAGAAGGACTTGGACGGTGCTGGAAAGAGGAGAAAGACCAGTCAGTCTGAAGAGGTGAGACTCCCCTGGGATCTGTTAGAGTGATGCTGAATTGCCCTTTTTGTCTTAAATCCTTAATTTTCAAACTGCCGTTGCTGGGTCTCGTCATATCCGCCCTTCATGAGACTGCTTCTGGGCAGATGCTTTTTCTGTGGACTTCGCCTCTGTTTGATTTTTGGGCGACAGCATGAACCAGCTGTCCTGGGTGGTGCCGACGCCAGCAGGTGTCAGGGACCCCCTCCCACTCCATCTGAGACTAGAGCTTTGAAACACCAGCCACCACGCTGGGTGCTCCCCACGCGCTCCTTCGAGGGAGAGGCACATGGGGCTTCTCTCACAGGGGCCTGTTCATGTTGCCCTTAATCAGGAGGACGTGCCCCGGGGCTGCAGAGGCGGGCGGCCTGCGCTGGGGAGCAGTCTGACTGACAGGAGGACTGATGTCGCCCTCGGCAACCAGAACAAAGTCAAGTACATGGCGACCCAGCTGCTGGCCAAGTTTGAGGAGAACGCGCCCCCCCAGTCGAGCGGTCTGAGGAGACAGGTGAGCTGGGCCCCGTCTGACCGCGGCCGACGAGAGCTCTCAGGAGCCCCTCGAGCCCCGTGCCTCCCCTCTCTGTCTGAGGCGTCAGAGATCAGCAGGCAGATTTTAAATTTATGTCTCTGTGTTCACGTTTACGTTGTAAAAAGAAGCCCACGCCCCTGGTCCGATTCCTGTTCGGTTTCCGTCCCCTCTGGTCCACCCTCAGCACACGCTGGTTCTCATGACCAGGTGTCCCCCACACGCGTGTCCTGGGCTCCTCCTCTCGGGCCTTGGGTCGCAGCCCCACCGCCCGCTCCTCCTCTGGGGCTCGTGCCCTGGTTCCTCATCCTCTGGACGCGGCACCGAGGTGACAGACGTCCTGGTTAGGATGTGGCTCTGCATGTCGCAGGTGACCCCTAGGCGCTCCTGAACCAGGTTGAGACGACGAACCTCGTGCAACCACTTCCTCACGGACACTGACACACGTTCCCTGAGTCCCACCTGTGTGAGCCGGGCAGAGCCTTGAAGGTCATCCGTGCTGGGCCCTGTCTCCGCTCTCGCTTGTCTAAAAGCCCCTAAGATGTCCGCACGAGGCGTGGCTGGGGCCTGGAGGTCCGCCCCCGGGTGACCTGTCTCCTTTTGTGCTCTCCCCACCCTCTGCCGCATCAGCGGTCGTCTTGTGGGCAGAGGGGGCTGGGCTTCCCCAGGCGGCCACCTGTAGCCGCCGGTTGTGGCTCACAGGGCATATGGTGCTTCCTGCTGCCCGCCAGCTCCGGCGGCCCAGCCACCCCCCTGGGAAGGCTGGACTCTTCTTGAGAGGGAACCGGCTTCCCTCGTTTTCAGTGAAAGATTAGCTTTCCAAACCAGAGTGAGTGGTTGAGGCTCAGCATTGAACTTGGGAAGAGGAGGAGGAGGAGGAGGAGGAGGAGGACCTCCGCGGCTTCTGTCTTCCCGGGCAGTGGTTTTGTTTCCTTTATTAAGTGTAACTTTCTCAGGATCGAGTCTATGTTTCTGCCCGCCCCCACAGTACACAGATGTGTGTCTGTCCTCCGCAAGTGCCTTTTTGTGTCTCGTACCTTAATATATTTTATTTTGTTTTGTCTCCATGTCCTGTCCCCGTCCCCCCACCTGGCCTATGTGTCACAGTCAACACAAGAGCGTGGGGCCGGCCAGCCGTCCTGTGGCCGACCTCAGCAGGGCCGCCCTGCTCCCACCCCACAGTGGAAACAGGTAAAGGACCTACCCCGGAACCAGAACTGGTGCCACCTGTGGGCGACCCGCCCTGAGCGCCCCGCGCAGGACCTCTTTCTCGAACCGCCGAGCCCAGGACACGGCTGTGCTCGTCTCAGTAATGACCCTGGGCAGGGCGGCAGTAGCACAGCCTGCACCGTGCCGTTCCTTTCACTCCTTGGGGTTGAGAAACCCGCTAGCAGGGAGGCTGTGACTTGGATGTTGGAACTGACTGAAGCTGTGTGGTCACTCGTTCAGGTGCCCTTGCTTCTGGGGTGCTGCTGTTCTAACCGTGTCCCAAGCTGACTAGAGGCAAACGTGCCCCTCAGACCACTGGAGGGAGAGGCCTGAGAGCGGGGTGGGGCAGATTTTCACGTCAGACAGGACCATGTCATCCCAGAAATCATCTTGAGCTATGAGTTTGATTTGTTTTAGGCCCTGGATGAAGAGGATTATGGACGTTTATCTTGGTGTTTTGTCTACATTTAAA
Source organism: Mormoops blainvillei (assembly GCA_004026545.1). NCBI lineage: Eukaryota > Metazoa > Chordata > Mammalia > Chiroptera > Mormoopidae > Mormoops > Mormoops blainvillei. Next base: position 50,178 of record PVJD01004989.1, read on the forward strand.
GCGCTCTTTTTAGAAATTTTCACTAGCAGGGGTGTGGGATCTCCTGGCAGCTGCGCCCATGAGTGGTGAGCAGGACAGAGAGAGGAGGGACAGAGCCCTGCGCCACCCCCCCCCATCCTGTGCCACCTCCATGTCAGCCTGGACATGTTTCAGGTTTGGTACCGTTTAGGATTGAGGCCTGGAGAGGTCTCAGGGTGGACCCTCCATCCCCCTTGTGCTGCCTCTGGGAGGCGCCCGGCAGTGGCCGGCGGGACTTTACTGGGAACATATTCAAGGCAAAGTGCTCTTTTCTAACCTGTCTTTTCATGCGAAGTCACATTAGAGGCTGAGGTGGAAGCTTGGGGACAATGTCCAGACTCAGGGAGCCAAGCGGCCCCGTCCCTGTGCTTGGGAGGCCTACTGGGGGTGGGGAGCTGCGTTAGAGATTCCCCTTTTCTTCCCTCAAAGTCTCAGTGGGAGGAACGCTTGCAAGGTGGTCTCTGGCGGAGGCTCTGCTGAAGGGCAGCATGACCTCCGAGCTGGGTCTGAGCTCCAGACTCTCACGGACTCACAGGTAGTGAGCAAGGGGGCTGCTGCTACCCATGTGGACAGGTGAGCGGGTGGCCCCGTGGCATGTGTCTAGGCCCCCATGGGTGAGTGCGTGGGGACATCTCGGGCAGGAAGTGCGACCTGAGGGGCCTGCTTGTCGCCTGGGGCAGCCGCCCAGAAAGGGCATCAGGAGCTTGTGTTTGGGGCCCATGTGCCTCCTGTTGATGCATCTGGCGCGTTGGGCCTCACGTGCATGCTGCGTGGGGACCTGCAGGCAGTCCCAGTCCATGACAGAGCCCCGCCGAGCTGTGCGGGCGGCAGGGCCGAGCCGCAGCCTCTCCCGTGGGCTCTGGACTCTAGCCCCAAAAGTGAGATGGAGCCCTTGGGGGGTGGGTGAGAACCCGGGAGCCGTGAACGTCCCATCAGGCCTCTTGTTTTCCCAGGGTGGGAGCCGTGCTTTCGCGTGGCTGTGAGGGAGCGTGTAGAGTGTTCCCACATAATTTTTTCTCAACACCAGCAGGGATGGGCTCAGGAATCTCGGCCTTGTAAGTTTCTTGTAGATTTCGCTCCAAAGATAGGCCACTGCTGGGCAGTGGGATTCTGCAGACAGGTGGGGACAAGGTGAGGGTAGGGGGGTGCCTGGGCCTTCTGCTCTGACCCACCCTGGCTGTGCCCCTCCCTTCAGGCGGGGGGCTGCCTGGCAGCACCCGGTCCGGACTCCCTCTGGTCCGGAGCAGGGCAGTGGGGTGTGGCGAGCATGCAGGGCCGGCCGCGTGGGCCCAGGGACCCTTTGGACTTGGAGGACTCCTGACGGTGGTGCTGCTTGCCAGGGACTTTCCTGCTCTGCCCTGCTGCGCCCTGTCCAGCCTGGGTCGGGGAGAGGCTGTCAGGGGAGGTGGGAGCAGACGGCAGGGGGGCCACTCAGGCTCTTCCGGCGCTGCCCTATTCAGTGGCTGTTCCCCGAGCCCCGCGGGGCTCTCGTGCCGGATGGGCTCACCAGGAAGGGGAGTGTCCACGGGCACGGGTATGGTTTCAGGTGGTGAAAGGTACTGTTTTTATGTCCTAGTTCTTGTATTTCCTTGTATCTCTTTGGTAGCTTTCCAGAACCTTCTGCGGGTGCGTTAGGGGCCTGAGGAGAGGAAATAGTGGCAGTCGGCCCTGAGCGCAAGGGCTTGTGGGAGCGCAGGGGACCCCCCCCCATGGTGGCAAACCAGGCTCCTTCCCTCTCTGTTTCCTTATAACCAAACTCATTTCTTCTGTCCCTCGACTTCCTGGACGGAGCCTGCTGAGAAGAACATGCCCTTGGCCCCTGGTGTTTAGAAGGGGTTGCACCACAAGTCAGACGTGGACACCGACCATGGGCTCTGCCACCCTGCCACCCTGACCACACAGTGCGGGGCAGCGGGAGGAGGTGCAGGGCAGAGCCCCTTGGTCTTTCTGGAACCAGCCGGAACACGGCACAGTTTCACCAGTTTTCTCTCTGTTTGTGTCTGTTGTGTAAAAGCGGCGGGGAAAGGAACGTTCACGGACCTGTCCCAAAAAAGTGATCACACTCTCTCCACCCCCCACTCCACCTCCCTGCCGGGCACGTGGCGGCCAGCAGGTGACCTTGTGTGCATGCTCCATCATCTGTCTGTGCTGTCCTGCCTGCCTGTGGGGGGCTGGGGCAGGGCCCACACCAGGACCCCCTCCCTTCAGTGATAACTGTCACAAAGCAGGAAGGTTGACAGTAACGGGCAACCGTTGTGGCTACAAACGGGCACATCCCTGCCGGACCTCAGGAGGGTGCTGCACACGTCCACGCTGGGCGGTTTTGTGCCATTCTGCGTCCTGGGAATATAGCTTGGCACACACAGGCTGAAATTTAGACTGCATTTGTCACCGAGACGAGGCCCAACGCCCAGGGGAATGACACATGTTTGTGTAACCCCATCTCAGGCTGCCCATCGGATGGAACTGAGATGAGCTTTGGGGAGCTTTCGATGGGGCTGCACGGCAGGCTTGCTTCCTTCTGACTCTGAGAGCCTAGTCTCCTGCTTTGCCAGCTTCTGCCGCAGACGCCGGCCCCTCCCAGCCACCCAGCCCAGGCAGACCCTGCAAAACTGCGCCGCAGCGCAGCCCGCGGCAGGCATGCGTCAGTGGCGAGCACTCCTCTGTGAAGCTGGCCTTTGTCGTGTTTCCCTATTAAGTAAAACACCTAGTTGTAAAGGCAGGACCTGTAGGGGTGGCCTGTTTCACAGGTGACTCCTCCGTGGTGGGCCTGGTCTGTAACGACCCAGCCGGCGCCGGGCCTGGGGCCAGGGCTCTGGGGCAGTGGGTACCCCACGCCTGTCTCTGTGCGACAGCCGGCACACGGGAGCAGGCCCTGGGCCAGCCCAGGCGCTTCCCCGATGTGGTCTCAGCCATTCTCACAGGGACCTTCTGAGGCCGCAGCTGCTGTCCCCTTGCGCAGAGGAGGACCCCGAGGCCTAGGGCAGGGGGCTGGTTGTACAGGGTCCCCCGGGGGGACCCAGGGGCCCAGCTCTGGCCTCGGCCTGCCCGGGTCAGAGCAGCCACAGTGGAAGCTTCGGGTCAGTGTCCCCAGTATGAGGCCCTAAGGGGGCACCAGGCACCCCTGTCCCCGTGGTCCTCGCCTGTGTCTCCTTGGGGCAGCACAGGCGACCCTGTTCCCATCTCCCAGGTTCCTGCCCAGCCACGTGCACGTCCTGCTCACTGGAACCACTTCCAGGCTTTGTCCTCTTTGCCTCCCTTTCATAAATGCTGCTTCTGCCCCACGTTCCTGTGCAGGGACCACTGCACCCTGCTGTCCCCTCTGGACAGGGTGACGTCACCCACCCTTCAGCTCTCTGGAGAGCTCCCCTTCCTAACCCACCTCTCCTCTCCAGCCTCCCACCTGACGCCTCTGGCCTCGTGCCACCTTTGCACTAATAAGTCCTTACTCGTCGTGCCGCTGACCTCGCTGGGGGCCTGGTGGGCAGCACAGCTGTGCACAGCATGGTCCTTGGGTCACCAGGTTTGGTAGCAGTGGGACTGGGGTTCCTTGGAGTGGGACTTGGGGGCGGCAGGGGTTGGTGTTGACGTGAGCTGTGAATTTTTGGCTCTGTCACTTAGATCCAAATAGAGCTGTTAGATGGAGCTTAAATGTCTCCTTTGTTGCCAACAGACACGCAGGGACCGTGATGCCGACCGCCGTGGCAAGCAGCGTCCCCATCACGAGCGGGTAAACACACAGCCCATGGCCCGGGCTGCTGAGGCCACACAGATAGGCACGCAGCGGGCAGAGGAGGGGGACGGCCCCTCTCCCCTGGCTTTTTGCACGCTCTTGTCACCCAGCCGAGAACCAGCACCCTTTTGCTGACAGTGGTGACCGGTGCCAGCAGCATGCACAGCAGAACGCCCGCCCTAGCCCTCTGATCAGCAGGCCCCGAAAGCCTGGGCCGTGGCCTGGACCCACGGCGCCCTTTGCCACCCCCGTTCCCGTCCCAGCAGGCGGCCTCTTCTCAGCTTGTAGGGCAGTGGGCGGCTTGAGGTGTAAGTGCCGAGAGAGCGCTCACTGACGGAGGGTTTCCAAGTGTGAGGAGGGGAAGGAGGTGATGACAAGAGGGGTTGCAAAGGAAAGGCTTCCACCACCAGAGAGGAGAATGACAGTGACACCGGGCTATTGGATGATCTGGTGAAAAGCAGAGGTGCCGTTTTAAAAAGCCCGCATTCGTCGTGACGCTCCCTGGTGGTTGCTGTCACCCGTAAAGGCGGGTGGAGGGGGAGGTCTGAGCACTAACCTCACGGGGGCCTGTGGCTGCCGTCCCCGCCCCTCCTGCCTGGGCTCTCTGAGGAGCTCAGCCCTGGCCCCACAGCCACTTGGCGGCTTCTTGGGTCCCTCGGGAAGCTCGCCGCAGTCCGGGTCCCTGTGCCTGCGCAGAGCCGGGGCAGGCAGCTGGGCCACCCGGAGCACGGCTTCCACGCACAAGCTTTGTGTGCCCGGCGTCTGCATTTTCACGGAGCAGGGCCGTGCTCTACGTGTCGAGGAATACGTATTTGATGAGGTTTTGGTGATTTTTACTGAGATGAAGAGTCGGGGGGAGTGTGTGGGACACAAGGAGAAGCTGGCAGGAGGGGACACCGGGGTCAGGGGCTGCCGTGCGCAGGAGGGCGGGCGGTGGCAGGGAGCTCCCTTCCGTTTCCCAGACGCTGCTTCCCAGACGCTCTGGTGCAGGTGCTTCTCAGGGCCACCGCTCTGCCTCTCGCAGGACTTCCTGTGACGGTGCCTTCCCACGCGCTGCCCCTGCCCCTGCCCCTGCCCCTGCCCCTGCCCCTGCCCTGCCGCAAGCCCCCACTGCTCTGCCCCCAGGAACTCAGGCTGCTCCCCGCCTCCTGCTGGCTCGCTAGCACTGCTCTGCGGCAACGAGCCCAGGCCCGTGACGCTCATGCTGTCACTCATGCTGTCACCCCCTGCGCTGTGACGCCAGTGCGGGCTGCTGGGAAACTGTTTTTTGTTTGCTGAAGCCCCTGCTGCCCTCCCAGTCTGCGGGGACGGTGCAGGCCTGTCCCTGCAGGGACTCTGCCCGTACTGCACACGGGCCACACGCAGTCTGGGCGGGGCGGCCCTCGCACCGCTGCTTGCGGGGACCGCTGGGGCTGGGCAGGCTACTTGTGGGCACGGTGTCTCTGGGCTCTGGTGGTGGGAGGAGGAGGAGCCACACTGCTGGCCTTCATGCAGGGGAGCAAGCTTTCCCACACTCGCATCTCCTGCCCAGGGGAACCCAGCTTGGGGGGCGAAAGTCTCCGCAGAGCCCGGAGTGGGGGTAGGTAGCAGGACCCCACCCCTGTCCCTGTGCGGCTGGTGTGCTGTCCACTTGGGGAGGATGGAGTGAGGGCACCAGGCGAGAGCAGAGGGGCTGCAGGGCACTCTGAGGGCCAAGCCCAGCCCAGGCAGCCCCGGGGGCAGGACGGGGGGCGGGCTACAGGAGTGAGCCGTGTGTGAGCCACACCCGTTGCTGGCGCTGAGGGCGCTTCTGCACCACGTCGCTTCTCGGGACACGGCCTAAGGTGACAAAGGCCCTGAAAGCGCCGGCTCCGTCAGTTCAGGCCCACGGGGGATTGAACGCCTCCTCTGATTCTTTTCTCCGTCTTGTATTTTATAGCCACAGCCTGAACCTTCTCGTCGATTTTTTGTCGACCAGTGGGAGCTTTCTCTTAGTCTCCGCTCCTCCAGCCGCCCTGCCTCTCCCTCCTCTGACTCCCTCCGACAGGTAGCCGGGGCCGGGCAAAGCTCTGTGTGCCCACGGCCCCAGCGCACGGCCCCAGCGCACGTCCCTGCACGCGTCCGCCTGGCGGACCGAGCTCTTACCTTTGGCTTGTCTCCTGTAGAGACCTGGGGGGCGGGGAGTGTGCATCAGCCTGTCTCACACGTGCCGTTTGTGAGCATGCGCCCGTGTTGGAGAGGCTGCTTCCATGGCATCGGGTTCTGTGGACATAAACCCACTTTTGTTGCTTTTCAACTGTGTCAATAACGGCAGACACTTGTCAGCTGTTAGCTTCTTAACTCCAGATGTCTTTGTGTTAACACGTGTTAGAAAACATGAACCACAGGTTAGTTGAATCTCTTGAGTGGTGTGAACGTGCAGAGAGCCACGTGTCTGCTGAGCTGTGGTCATTAAGGGCTGTGGGCCTGAGCCGGCCCTCCAGTCGTGGGTAGAGGACAAAGGGCCACTGCCTTCCAGCTCGCTGCCTGTCCTCGGGCCCGTGCAGGCTGCAGGCAGGGCGTGTAGAAGCAGGTGCATGGGAGGCAGCAGCAAGACAAGTCCCGCCATGGCTGCACTGAGACTGTCTCAGAGTAGGAAGAAGGAAACCCCCTGCTCTTTATGCCCGGGACAAACAGAGCCTCTCTTGCGGGGGTGGGGGGGATGCATGTCAACATCATCACATCCCTGAGACCTGGGCGTGACGAAGGCCTGTGCACACAGCCAGCCCTGAGCTGTCACTGCTGATCCCAGCCGCCCTGAGAGTGTGGTGGTTAGGGAAGCGTGCGGCCCCAGGGCCTGCTCCACGCCAGCCTCGTCCCTGACACCGAGGCCAGGCCCCGGTTGCCTGTGCGGTTCAGGGGGGCGCGGCTCCCGCCCCTGGCCTCAGCTCTCCCGGGGACCCGATCTAAGGAAGGTTCGGCGCAGAGGCCACTTGATTTTCTCAACCACTAAAATGCAGCTGAGCCCTCAGCTCCAGCCAAACCTTAGAGCATTGACGGGAAGTTGGTATTCCCTCCAGGGCTTCCTGTTTGGCCTGCCAGCCAGGGCATGCCTTTCTCAGTGATTCTCTTGCACATGGCTTTGTGTGTCTGTCCACTCAAACCCTTTCTAACAGCAGTGACCGGCTTCCCCAAGACAGCTGCTCCCGTGAGCTCTTCGTCACATAGCTCAGGAGAGGAGTGTCCCACACACAGGTGTCTTGGCGATCTCCACACAGAAGGGTCATTTGGGCGTGGGGCCTCCCAAGGACAGCCAGCAAGACTCTGGCCTCATTCCTGGGGCCAGGCTCAAAGTGGGGTTCCCTAGCAGGAAGGTTTGCAATTGGGATTGGATAGTTTTCTCCTATTACGTCTGCAGCATTGCTGGAGAGAGGGCTGAGTTGGAGTTTTTCTTTTATCTTTTTCAACCTGTAAAAACCAGCTCCCCTGGAACAGAAAGCTGTCCTGACTCCCCAAGTCTGCGTGCTGGGCCGTGGGCCCTGAGCCACCCGCCCCATCCTCCAGGAGCTTGGCCCTGGGGCCTGCACACAGCACGGACACCCACGGCGCGGGTGGGCTGACGTGGGTCTTCCAGGTAAAGCCTGGGAATGTCAGGTCCACATGACAGGTTACAAGTGGAATGGTAATCACAAGGGAGGAGGTTATCTGTCACCAAGTGGAGAGCTTGCCTTTCTAAGAACGAGCTCCTTACTGAGGAAATGACCCCCAGGCCCTCCTGATCCCTCAACCCTGAACCTGTGCCGTCTGGACAGCAGACAGCCCAGCCAGGAGCTGCTGTCCGATGGCGTCGCCCTCCCGAATTCTCTGTCATCTGAGTCACCAGGACGAAGGCCCCTCTTACTCTGCTGTGTTTACCTCCATCACGTCTGTTGTTCGCCCCTCCCGTGCACAGCACTGCGCTCCCCAGACGAACACCACCGACAGGCCCCCCTTCCGGGCTTGGGCCCCCCGCCCGGCCGTCACTCCATGGGGCACTCACACCTGTTGCCTCCCTGCTTGTGGGCACCGTGTGGGCACGGCTGGCTGTTGCACCTTGTGTTGTTCACTGTACACCTTCCAAAGAGGTTTTTCTTGTCTTCTTAATTCTTTTATTTTTCCTTCTCATTTCCCTTCATTCTGGTCATTGTGTAATCTCCAACCGCTAGAAGTATATAAAGATGTACACAGGTGGAGTGAGCTCATTGGCTGAGCAGATAGCCAGTCAGCTTCAAAGGAAAGAACAACCCAAAACCCTTCTAGACAAGAAGGAACTGGTAAGCTATGTGCCGAGGAACTGACTCTAGACGTAGCACGGCTGTGGAAGCGCGCCTGCCTCGTCTGAGAGCTTCAGCGACGCAGGGGCCCATGTGTGGAGGGGCCCTAATTCCGAGGTGGTCTGAGGTCTGTGACTAAGTTCCCGGGAGTGTAACCATTGTTCAGCTGGAACGTGGGTGGGGAAGCTCACTCCCTGTCTCTGAGTGACCCCCCCCGGATGCCAGGGACCCGCGTCTGTGCAGAGCCACGTGAACACTTCGTCTGCATTTTTATGTGCCCTTCAGAAACAATTCTGTCAGAACAGTTCGGTTGGATTTTTATGCAACTCTGTAAAGTGGACTCAGGTTTCCTCTTGGCCACTGATTCACGTGGACGCGGCTGTGCCCGGCGCCGAGCGCAGTCGGGAATGTGGGACAGTCGCTGTGGCCAGGCCAGGAGCAGAGGGAGTGCTGGTCTGCCTTGCAGCAGGCCACCCAGGGAGGCCCATGCCCCGGGGGCAAGCCCAGCGCCTGACGCGTTGCCCCACCCCCTGCAGGGCTCCATGAAGAAGGAGTTCCCCCAGAACCTGGGAGGCAGCGACACTTGCTACTTCTGCCAGAAGCGGGTCTACGTGATGGAGCGGCTGAGCGCTGAGGGCAAGTTCTTCCACCGGAGCTGCTTCAAGTGCGAGTACTGCGCCACCACACTGCGCCTGTCAGCCTACGCCTACGACATCGAGGACGGTGAGTCTGCCTCCCACCCCTCCACGTCGCCCCGCCCCGCCCCGTCCGTCTCCCCGTCTCCCTCCGTCTTTGTTCTTCTCTCAGATGCCAGCGAACAGGCCCCAGGGTCCTGGGGCTGCATCCTCGCGTTGCTCAGGGGCAGTGGCGCTGAAGACACCCTGTCTCCACTGTAACCATTCCCCACCTTCGCAGATACTGGGCACAAGGGACACAATGTGGACAAGTCTTACCTTTTGAGAAAGGGTATCATACTTAGTGTCTAAGCTCAGTGACAACTGAGACCAGACCACCCCCCTGCCCTGGACTCTCAGACTTGGGCCTCCTGACCAGGACGGGACTGGGCCTGGTGTCCCCACTCTGTAACCGCAGCATCTCGGGTGAATCGAGTCCATCACAGGTGACCCAGGCCCAGCAGAGGGACACACACAGTTAGGAGACAGTCACTCGGGCACCCAGCCTGTTCTCGTCAGGTGTGGACAGGCTGTCAGCCTGTCCAGAGAGGCTGTTATGGAGCCAGAGTGCCGGACCGAGAGGAGGTAACTCTCCTCCTGCCCTGTTAGTGAGAAGCACCTCCTAGCGAGGGCAGGACCAGGACCGTGTCAAGATGAAGAGGCCGCCATCTGGGCCGGACTTTGGGTTCTCTCCTCCCACACACCTGCCCTTCGGCCTCCAAGGACTGGGACTGGCGGGAGGAGCCCACCCTGCAGCTCCTTAACTGTCCTCGATGCCTGGATTATTTCAGTCTCTTACCATGTAATCCACCTGGAAAGGGGGCCCCTAAGGTCCAGCCAGTGGGTCCACAGGTGTGTTGGCCCACGGACAGTGGGCCCATCACTGCTGCGTCCTCTCGGGCACACAAGTAGCGTGTGAGCTGGGCCGCAGGGCTGACCCTGATGACGAGACGAGGGCCCATGTTGCTCCAGTGGGCCCTGTCGGAGCATCTGATCAGGGCAGAGCTATGGCGTGTAGGTTATAACTTTGCACAAGGTCAGGGAAGGAATTCTCGGGAGCTCAGGAACCTTTAGCAGTGACTGATCGGACCTCAGGCTCTACGCTGAGGGAAGAGCTGGCACACAGGGCGGAGGGGGTGCTGGGCCGGGCCAGCCGGGTAAGTGCCCTGCTCTTGACCTGGAGCAGGGAGGATAGTGGGCTGATCCAGCCCCCCCAGGTTAACCCCGGCGGACCTTCCGTCACCTCCATCAGCCTCTCCACCCAGGCCCGGTGAGCTGGAGAACAGTGGAATTTTAGGAGCCTGTTCTCCAACCAAATCGCTGTGTGATTCGGAGCTCGAACTGCAGAGCCTCCAACAGGGAAGAGCCGGGGAAGGCGTGGCTCAGGACGAAGGAAATTACCCCAGCACGGTGCCGGGCCCTTTGGCCCACGCGGGGTCGTTCTGCCCTCACGCCACCCCGAGAGGGCGGGTCTGTCACTGTAATTTTACAAGTTGGGAAACTGAGCTCGTCCGCACGTGCAGCCTTTGAGATCCCTTTCAGTTCAAATGCTTTGGGACCAGCAACTGGGCCAGTGTCAACTCCAAGTGGTCAATCGAGAATTGCACACTTCGGGGAAATACGCGCCTCTCACCCTTGCCCATTAGCTTGTCCTCTCCGCTCCCCTGAAAGGGCGTGGCCACCCTGAAAGCAAGCGCCTCCTTTTCCTGCCAAGCGCCAACGTAGTTTTGGCTTCTACGGACCCCGAAGACAAGAGCTCCAGGTCAGACAGCACTTCAGGTCTTCCCCTGTCACCCTGCAAGGGAGCATGCCGCCCACAGAGGTGGCCTGTGCGGAGCCCTGTCCTATTTACCAGGCCCACCCCAGGCACCACTGCAGCTCCTCCTGGACCGCCAGTCCTCCCAGCCCCATCATATCCCCCAACAGTCTGCTTCCACAAAGCGGCCGAGGTATAACTCAGATCTCCCCAGGCCACGTCTGCTGCAGTGCAGATGGGAGCCGGCCTGCCCGGGCAGACGGCCTCGCGTCCACTGCCCCCAGCGCCGTGCCCAGCCACACTGGTCTCCTGTCCATTCTGGAAACATGGCTGTCTCACTGCCCGAGGACTTGGCCGTCGCTGTGTTCTCCCCTGGAGCACACGTCCCCCACCTTCTCCAAAGTGTCTTGTCACTCACACCTCAGAGGCGTCCTCACACCTGGCCCTGCCTCACACGCCACCTGCTCCCTCCAAGCAGAGGCCAACCGGTCTCCCGATGGGAGCATCCTTGGTAGTTAGATTGGAACCTGGGGCGCAGTGGCGCTCAGGTGCTGGATGAATGAGCACGCAGCCCAGCTTGCTGTAGCCGTCTATTTTCTCCGGCTCCCTTTTCCACCCACTCCCATATTTAATCACCAAGATTCCTTAATTTATGTAGACCGTGTAAAATCCGTGACTTGACTGGATCAGCCATAACTTGCGGTTCATTTACCACACTGGCTTGGCGGGCAGCACGGTGCGGTGGCTGACAGCAGAGACTCTAGTCTAGCCAGGCTTCTGTCCCGTCTGAGAATGGCGACGGGGCGGGGCCGCTGGGTGGGGCGGCTTAGCCTTCCTGTGAGAGGGCGGGGGCGGGAGGGCTGACGTCACTGGACTCTGAGGGTTAAATGAGTTGTCGTAAAACAGTTATAATGGAACCTGGCACGTGGCAAATGTCAGATAAAATGAGCCCTTTTTGTAATGAATCTGAGAAACAAAAAGCATCACCAGGTCGAGTTTGGGAAGGGCTGTGGGGAGACCCGTCAGCGGGCACCTGCGCCCTGGGACGCAGGACATCTCACTTCCTCGCCTCTGGCAGGGGCAGGCGGGTCTCGGGGGCCGCAGGAGCAGCAGCTGCGTGGCTCACGTGGTTGCCGAGAGGTGGAGACAGTGTTTAAAGGGCAGCCTGATGTTAGGTTCCTAGAAACAAGGTCCTGGAATGTTTTTCAAAACTGCCGTTGATTAGGCTTGTGGGACTTGTTTTTAAAACTTAAACCTTTTGTCTTTATTGATTTATGATTTCATAGCTAATTCAGTGAGAATCTATTGGTAAGTTAACCTATTTGGTTGTATTTTAAAATCAAGGGTTCTATTTTAGTAGGAAAAAGCAAGTTAATACAGCGGGGGGTAATGGACAAAAGGAATGAAGGTAACTATAACCAATTGTGATTTTCTGATACTATAATAAGCAAGACTCTTGGTTACAAGTAATAGGAACCCCTGTCAGATTGGAGTTGAGCATTGGGTTCACATCTTCCTTCCACAAGCGGCCTCAGAGAAGGGGGGCCCCCCTCTCACCAACCATAAGAAGCCTGAAAAGTTCTCAGTAGCCCCGCTCAGCCACGTGCCAGCTCCTGGAGACCATGCCCTGGGTGGGCTGCAGGGAAGGCGTGTTCCGCCTGACTCATCTGGGTCATGTGTCATGTTGAGCGTTTTTTTTTTTATCAGCGTCTTACTGTCTTCAGTGTACGGGTCTCTCACTCCCCAAGTTAGATTCATCCTAAGTATTTTATTTTTTTTGTTCCTGTTGTAAATGGGATTGTTTTATTTCTTTCCCAGGTGTTTTGTTGTTAGGCTATAGAAATGCAGCTGTTTTTTTCTGTATGTTGATGTTGTATCCTGAAACTGTACTGAGTTTATTAATTCTAGAAGATTTTTGGTGGACTCTAGGATTTTCTACATATGAGATTATATCACCTGCAAACAAAGACACTTTTGCGTCTTCCTTTCCTGTGTGAATGCCTCCATTTCTTCTCCTTGCTGGGGCTCTGACCGGGGCTCTTAGGTCTGTGTTGAATCGGACTGGTCAGAGTGGGCGTCTCCATCTTGTTCCTGATCTTAGAGGGAAGCCTTTCAACCCTTCACCGTTGAGTGTGTGATGTTGGCTGTGGGCTTGTCCCATGGCCTTCCTGTGTTGAGGTGTGTTCCTTCACCGAATTTGTTGAGCATTTTTTCACGAAAGGATGCTGTCCTTTGTCAAATACTTTCTCTGAATCTTTTGAGATGATTGTATGACTCCTATTTTTCATTCTATAATATTAATGTGGAGTCTCACATTTATGGATTTGCATACGTTCGATCATCCTGTGTCCCCGGGATAAACCCCAGTTTATGATGCTGAGCGACCGCTCGCCTGTGCTGTGGAATTCCGTCTGCTAACGTTTTGTTGAGAAGCTTCGCATCTGAACTCATCAGAGACTTTGCCTTGTCGTTTTCTGCCCTTGTGGTGTCCTTACCTGGCTTTGGTTTCAGGGTGGTGCTGCCTTCCTAACACGAGTTTGGGAGTATTTCCTCCTGCTCAGTTTTTTTGAAGAGCTCGAGAAGCGAGCGTTGCTCTCAGTTCTTTAAACGTTCGGTACAATTCCCCAGTGAAATCGTATCTGGTCCTGGGCCTTTCTGCTTGGGGAGGGTTCTGATTACTGATTCGGCTTTCTTACTTGATATCGGTCTGTCCAGATTTTCTGTTTCTTCATGATTTAGGTTAGTGGTAGGTTCCGTGTTTCTAGGAATTTACTTATCTCTCCTCGGTTATCCAGCTTGTTGGCCTGTCATTGTTCACAGGAGTTTCTCACTGTCCTTTGAATTTCTGCGGTATCAGTTGGAACGTATCCTTTTTCGTTTCTGATTTTACTGTCTTCTCTCTTTGTTTCTGAATTAATGTAGTAAAGGTTTGTTGATTTCATTTCTATTGTTTCCATTTTTAAAAACAGCTCATAGTGTTATTGACCTTTTCTGTTGTTTTTGTGGTTAGGTTTTCTTTCGTTAACTTTGAGAACAGTTCGCTTGTCCAAGGCTCACTTTCTCCCGAGCGGAGCAGGACAGGACCCCCACCCCACCCCCACCCGGCCTCGCTCCGGCGCCAGGGTCTCCGTGGCGGGCAGGCTCTATGCTGTGATTTCCAAGAGCTGGTGTCAGTGGGAGCGAAGGAGCCTTGGGGAAAATGGCCGTTTGTGACTAAACCCCACTGCCAGCGTCATGGGAAAAGCCAGCGTCAGTGTTTCTCAAACTTTGACCCTGGGAAACACATACTGTGTGAGGACCCAATAAACACAGGTAGACCCAGCCTGACACTGTAGGGAATAATTTCAAACGTTCGACCCTAATTCTGTGCTGTGTACTCAAATGCTTTCTCGTCTGTTTCATTCTGCTTCACTCTGTCTGTAATCAGCTGCAGGGTTGGTGGGCTTTGTCTGCTGCTGTTTGTGGGTGCAGCAGGGTCACGTGGCACAGTCTTAAGCTGTGCGGCTCGAGGGTCCCGTCAGGGTTAACTGGCGTCCAGTGCCGCCCCCTGTAGCCTCCACGCCTCCACCCTGCCCCGGGTTCATTCTTGGTTTCCCCAGAAAGGCTGTGTCCTCTTCCCATGTGACCCATCTTTGTTCTGCACACACTGCCGCTTTGTCACTGCCCCCCTGCCATGCCCGCCTTGCGTTGGGCGCTCACTGGGGAATGGCCCGGCAGCTTCGTATATTGAAAAGAAGCCCATCTCCTTTAGGTAAATCAAAGTTTGGGGGGGACCTGGCCTCCCAGGACAAGCCTGAGCTTGGGGAGGGGCGGGGTAAGGGTGCCCCGTGACCAAATGGACAGGAACCAAGTTTAGAGCCACAGAACTGTGCTCACGCCTTTCTCCCCCGCCTCTTGCTGCCCACAGGTAAATTCTACTGCAAACCTCACTACTGTTACCGCCTGTCTGGCTCCGCACAGAGGAAGAGGCCAGCAGTGACCCCCCTGGCTGGAAAGGTAAGGATCCTCCGCTCTTGGGGGTACAGCTGCAGCGCCTGCTGAGTGGGCACGGAATTGCCCCTCCTGGGTAAGGAGGGTTCACTGGAGGGCATCCACCATCCAGTTCAGGGAACGGGCGTTTCACTGGGGCCAGAGTCTATCACCTCCTGAGCCCAACGCGGGGGCCAGTGTCAGACCCTCCCTCCTGCTCGCTCTGTGGAAAGGAGGCCTGGACTTTTGTAAACAAGCGTCTCTCTGAGAGAAGGACTTGGCTGTAAACAACCTGCCCTTTCATCTTCTGTCTGGGAGTTACCCGTGGAAGCCTTCCCTCTGTTGCTCTCTGTCCTGTCAGAGTTGGTAGCCTCTCTCCCCTGTCTCACTGCTGCGCAGTGTCACCTGGTCAGGGGCGGGCTGGCCGGAGCTCCTGTTGCCTGCAGAGGGGCTCATGGGCCTTGCAGGAGGAGGTCTGGTGGGTGGAGCTAGGTGTCCGCCCCTCGGGACATGCATGAGGGATGGGTCCCAGTTTTTATAGAAAGACTTACTGTGTGAGGAGCACAGCTCTGGGCCATTGTGCGCCCCGCCTTCCAAGCTCTGTGGCCTCGGTCACTCACTTTTCTCTCTGCGGACTTTTCTAGGAGGCCAGAGCACCCCTGCAGGAGGGCCCCACAGCAGACGCAAGTGGACGGGCCAGCACCGCCGCCGGCCCTGCAGAGAGAACTCCAGGTAGCCTCACTTCCTTGTTTGGCTGGGTGGTGCGTCACTCGCTGGGCCTGTGTGACAAGGCCAGGGGAATGAGCCAGCACCTCCAAAGCAACATTTCCTCGATTGGGCACCAAGTGGCCCAAAACCCTCTGGACTCCTTTTTCATGTGCCAGCTGCTTGCTTTCAGCGTCCCCTTTCTCTATGGCCTGTCGGAGGTGCTGGTGCAGATCCGCGGGGAGTTGCGCGGGCAGGCCGGGGCCAGCCGGGGCACCGTCTGGTGAGCACGACCCTCAAGCTCCGTGCGTCTGCTCCGCACCTCAGTGTGGCTGTAGCCAAGGGGTCTTCCCCTCCTTCCGACGCACGGGGGTGGCTGCTGCAGGTTCCACCCAGGCCACCAGGACCTCAGAACCAGCCACTCTGCCCCTGACCCCATGCGTGCTCAGAGCCGCACGGCCTCTTGCAGTTATAGTTTGGGACTCTTGGCAGAGCACAGAGTTGGATTAGCACCTGCGGTCTGGATTGGCATGCACCTGAACTTGAAATTATTGCATCCGCTTCCTTGTTTAGGTATCTAGATGGGTTGACAGTTGTCTGCTCTTTGGCCTGTAACCACTGAAGGTCATGCCCTTTCCTGACCACTTGGGGCACTTGACCTTCTCAGGAGGATCAGGCCCCGCTTGTCCTTTTACTGCCCCACCCACGTCCCGTGTCAGGAGGGGGCGGCACTGTCCCTGCCTCTAACAGGTCTCACTCTGGTCTCAGGGCAGGACTTAGGGGCTCATAGGCACCACACTCGTTGTTAAGAGTCGAGTGTTTCCCCTTAAACCTGCCTCTCCCTGCTCCATGTCCATCCAGCCTGTGCGATGTGCCCGTGGCTCAGCCCAGGGTCGCTGCTGGGGGCGGGGGGGGGCGGGGAGGTCAGCAGGGCCATGTGACTGCCCCACGTTTCCTCTCATGTAGAACAAGTGTATCTATGTGAAGCAGCCGTATGAAGATTCACAATATCTGTGTAAAAACTAAAGCTGGTCGGCTGCTGCCAGGAAGTACAGAGAAGGCAGTGCAGTGGGGAGAGACAAAGGTTGCCCACTCAGCCTTCCCATGAAAGGGCCCAGGGCCACCTCTTTCCCGTGCGGAAGAGCTGGTGTGCACCAGCGTGTGCGTGCAGGAGAGGTGGGGCGCACCGGGGGCGACCGGCCCCCTGTGCAGGGACTGGCGGCCAAGTGCAGCAAGCTGGGCTCCTTCCCCCGCACAGGCCCGTTTTATCATCTGGGGGAGCCGCCTTAGTGCCCTGCAGGTGGGAGCCACACTTTATAGCCACAGACGACTCTGCAGCCTTGAGCCCTTTGCACTCTCTCTCTCCCGCGAAGGGCTGACAGCCCTTTGCTGAACACAGGAAGCGCTGGCAGAGGAAAGGGATCTAGATCGGTCTGGGCCCCACGCGCCACAATGTGCGTCTGACCAGGCCTCGTTCCAGCAGGGATGGATTGTCCAAGGAGCCTCGCTGCTCAGTCAAAAAGTCAAAGGAATTAAACTTTCCTTTCTGGTGTGGAGAATAGAACAGTCTCTAAAAGGAACAGACTCAGTGGCGTTCAAGTTCCTCCCAAGTGGACTGTGTTGCCTCCCTTCCCCCCGGTTCAGTTGGCTCTTCTTCTCGATCAGTTGGGAAGCATCTTGGGTTCCAGGGTTCCACTGAGAAGAAGAACCCTTAAAAGCAGGGAGAGGTGAGAGTTGGTTAGACAGACATCCTTGGTAAAGCGACCCGCCTGATCTCGATGGTGGGGTCAGGGCTGAGAGCTGGCAATGCGGTTAAAGAATCCAAACAACCACCAAAAAAAAGTTAAAATCAGTCCCCAAGCTTCGCGGCTCTGAAGGTGACTTGCCTGTTGTAGCCCAAAGGGCCCGAGTTGTGGCATCTCAGATACCAGGGCCTGAGCCAGTGGATGAGGGAGGCAGGCGCTGTCCCCACTGGAGGGGTCCTCTTGGCAGCCGGAAGGCCAGGCCGAGGGCAGCCGAGACGCAGTTAGGATCCGCCTCTGGAGACGGGAGCCCTGGGACTGAGCGCAGCCCCAGGCAGCAGCACTGTCGGGGCAGGAGGCATCGGGCTTTGCCTCTTCAGAAAGGGGCAGAGGCACGGGTGGGTGGTCTTTTATAGTTTCCGTGGGAGAGATTTGTTTTTCTCCTCGGATAGGGATGTCATTCATATCCCAAACTGAGCATTGACTGGCTAACTAGAATTCCCTTTCGGAAAAGCTTCGGCAAAACTCAGGGTTTGGGTGACCTCCCGTGTGTCGCAGACAGTGTGGCAGCCATGCCGCCAGGCCCAGGGCGCGCGTGCCCCACTGTGCGTGAGAGGAGAGCGAGCCGAGCGAGTGGGATGGGCCCTGCCGGGCAAGAGCAAAGGCGCCTTCCCCAGACCCCGTCCCCGCGCCGGCGGGCGGCGTCTCACGCCCCCCCTCGCGCACACCTCTCTCCTCCCCGGCGGGCTCTCTCCCTGCACGGACACCAAAGCCGTGGCTGGCGCCTAAAACACAACCAGCCCGCAAGGTCAGAGCGGACCCTAGGCCTGCTCTGCAGCGTCGTCTTCCTGTGGTCGCCTCGTCTGGAGCTGCTTTCTGTCTCAGTGTTTGAAGGACATTGTTTACAGTGCTTTGTTGTCTGCTTTTAATGCAAAAACCCTCATTTCTGTTCTGAAAACCTGTAAATGCTTGTTCCCCAGCGACTTGCACTTGGCTGCTGCGGGCCAGGGGCCCGGCACAGAGCTCCTTTCATGGGCCCCGCGGTCCCCACGGTCCCGCCCTGACTTCCAGAGAAGTCTGGGCACCAGCAGGCAAAGGAAGGAAAACCCCAGATGGGCTCTTTTCCGCCCGATGCACAACCCTGAGCCGCAGGTCGTGGGGCTTTTATTTTGTCCAGAGGCGTCCCCGTCACATCTCAGGTAGTGGATAACCAAAACCGAGGCAGCGGGAGAAACCCTTCATCTCCTGTCGTCTTAGGGAAAAGGCAGCCTTCGCCTAAAAAGGGGCCTTGCGGAGGACTGCCCTGCAGGTGTCACTCCCTTCCCCCGACTCCCTGCATGGTGCTGAATGGCCGTTAGAAACGCAGCTGTTTCTCTGCGCGCTGGCTGGAAGGCCCCTGCCGTGCCGCGGCACCTGCTGTTCGGGGCCGGCGCCCGTCAGGAAGCCTTCTCCCTGCTTCTCCCGGGAGTCCCTGAGGGGTGTTTCTGCAAAGCCTATTCGTAGAACAAAGAGATTCTGCATCCCAGCCTAGCACCCCAGCCCTGCCCCAGGAGCCCTAGTTCATGGTGATGTGCGGGTATTTATTTATATACACGTATCTATTGGTAAAAGTTTAATTTCCTATATATGAGTAGATAGCTATATATTGTGACCTAAGTAATAATAACAATAATGAAGCTGCTTCTACAGTTCTTGTTCCGTGGTTCAGGAAACCAAGGGAGTGAACTGGGTGAGACATGCCCCCGGCCGGGCTCTGGGCTCCGCTCAGCCTGGGAGGAAGCCGGGCAGCCCGCACGCCTGTGCAGGTGGCTCTCGGGGGTCGGTAGCTCCGAAATGGCAGGGCACGCTCCCAGCCTCAGGAAGTGGGTTCAGGGGCGAACCAGGGAAGCCCAGGGTCTGCTGGCGAGGCTGCCACAGAGAGCCAGAACCGTCGTGCCCCGCCGCCCGCCCGGACTGTGTCCTCAGGCTCTGCTGCGGCTGCCGTCTGGGCCGGCCGTTGCCGCTTGGTGTTCGGTGTGTGCCTGAGAAGGCCCTGGAGTGGCCTGGGAGGCCTGACCAGTGACTTCGAGGGCGCCCTCTCCCCACGCCGCAGCTTGGGGCAGAGAAAGGGGGGCGGGGCGGGTGGCCCTGCCTGGGAGCATCCTGTCCCCCTCTGCCTGCCCTTCCCCGAAGCCTTTGTTTTGCCCTTGTTTTTAACCTGTGCTGAGTTTTTTGTGTGTTTCTTTGTGAGTTTTTAATTTAATTGTGTAACTTTGTTTTCTGCAGTTTCTGTGAAACTAAGGTGTTGTGCTTTCAATTTTTTTTTAACAAGTGTTACCATTCTTATTTAAGAGAATAAACTCCAAACAATCTTCAGGTTCCTGAGTTTTTCTTTTCCTTCCCTTTTTTCTGATTGGAGTGGGGAAGGGGGTAGGGCAGGCAGGCAGCGTTAAAAGGGGGGACCTCTGTGTTGGCGCCTGGAACGCAGGCTCTCATGAATGGCAGGACCCTGTTCGGGGGTGGAAGACATTTTACTTTGTAGCCGCCGTGGGTAGAAAAGGACGAGAAAATGCCCCCATACCCCATGTTTGGCCAGCCAGCATGAGAGCCGAGGACAGAGCTGACAGAGGGCTGGCATTCCACGCCATGAGCGTGCCCTGCGGACACACAGCTCCGACTCGGGCAGCCCCACGGGACCGGGACTGGGGCAAGTCCGCCCCCTCCTCGGCCCCAGGGCTTTTGCTGGGGGTGCCTGAAGCTCTCACTGTGTTCCCTGGTGACGGCTGTCCCGTGCCAGCTCTGCAGTGGCCCAGACGCTGAGCTGGGATGTCCGGCTCTGCCTGTCCACTCCAGTCTGGAGGGACACCCCTGTCCCCTCCTCGCACACACGCTGCATGTGTGCAAGCAGCGGCCTCCCGGGTGGTCGTGGAGCCCAGCCCAGCTTTGGTGCCGAGTGGCTTACAGAGGCAGTGTGGCAAGGGGTGTACTCAGAGCCATGTCTGCACCTGCTGGGCTCTGGGGACCTGGGTCCGTCATCACCAAGGCCTACTGGCCCCCCGGGACGCGAGCAGCCGAGGGGCAGGGTCCTGGGTGCGCTTGGCAGGAAGGGCCTGGGTCCCTGCGAGCTCACGGCTCTGCCTGAGCACGGACCTTTGCCGTGCTTTAACCCGCACAGTGCTGCTGGCTCAGACTCTGTCCCAGTGGAGCATTTGGGGCGGTCTCCCCCAGCCTCTTCGTTCCCACCGGCCCCCCAACCCTTCAGTCTGTTGCTCCCCACTCTCCGCAGGCAGTCAGTCAGTATCTGGGTGCAAAAGGCCAAGAGGAAGAGCGTGGGGGTGTGGGGGGCGCAGCAGGTCACAGTGAGTGTACTGAGAATCGGCGATGGGGAGGGGCAGACACACATGTGACCCTCAGGCTCAAGACTTACCTACCGTGGCCGTTTCAGACAGCGCATGGCAGCATCTCAGAGATGCGTGACAGTGAATGGGACTCTGCCACCCGCTGTGAGGACCCGGAAAACGGCCCTTGGACCTCAGTTTTTGGCAGAAGCTTCTGGAGCCCAGTCTCTCGTCTCCTAAATTCCCTAGTGATTTCCCCCAATGGAGATCCTCCGCGGGAACCCTGAGGTGCAAACGTGGTTGACAGGACCAGTAGTGCACACGGGACCCTCTTTCTACTGAAATAGGGCACAGGTCCCACAAGTGTTCCCTTGAGGTGCAGATGGAAGGAGACACCCACGCGGGGCTGTGCCAGACATAGCAGCCAGACAGGTGTGTCAGGAAGAGCCCTCCCGAAATTCCAGTCCCCTTACAAAACTCCAAACTTCATCAAGTGCCAGCAAGTCGATGGGTCTTAACAAAGCGCAGGGAGGACGGCCCTGCCTTGGGGGAGGCCCTGGTGGCCACGCCCCCTCATCACCATCCAGTTTCTAGCTGTGCACATCCTGTTGGCTCCCCAGGGGACAGGCCTGTGTACAGAAACATCTGCCCTGCACCTGGGAAGAGGTGGGGCTCCCGGCATGTGCCACTCTCTCAATTACTTCCAGGTTTCCTCCGCCTCACAGACACTGCCTCCTTTTACTTCCTGTGGGTCGACTCCCACACCACTTTGCCTACTTTGTGAACATTTTCTGAGTATTTCTGGAGCACTTTAACGGGCCTCCCAGAAAGAAGGCGGGCGCAAGAGGTGGTGTCGCTGCCCACTGGGAGGAGGGCGGCGGCACCCTCAGAGCCCTCCCAAAACCTGAGGCAGGTGCCCCTCGCCCCCAAAGGCCCTTCGTTGGCATGAAGGCAGTTTAGGGACACCTTTCAGCAGAAGGGAGCCCAGGGCCCCAACTCCGCCCCATGTACAACAGACTTTGCCACCTGGGAAACCGTAAGTGGAGTCAGCATCGCCGCAGCAGCTGCCTCTGCCCCTGTTCTTCTGTGCGTTGTCCCCCGCCCCTGGGGCCTGTTGACTGAGTTCTCCGCTCTGCGCCTCTGTGAAATGTCAGCGTTGTTTCCACTTCTTCACTGTAATGTCAGCGTGTAGCCTGAGCTTTCGGGGCCTTGCCTGTAACTGTAATCTTTTTTTTTTTACATTTATTTTCAGAGAGAGGGGAAGAGAGGGAGAGGTTGAGAAACATCAATTGGTTGCCTCTCGTGCGCCCCCTGCTGGGGACCTGGCCCACAACCCAGGCATGTGCCCTGACTGGGAATTGAACCAGCGACATCTCGGTTCTCAGGCCAGCACTCAATCCACTGAGCCACGCCGCCTGGGCGGATCTGTAGTTTTTAATAATTAGGTTCTGTTCAGTAACCCTGCCAGCAGAAGAGCTCAGGCCCGTACTGCCGGAGCCACCGGCTTCTCTGAGAGCCTGAGGCCACTCTCCCGGCTCCCTGGGCCCCTGTCACAGCCCACTCCACAGGGAGACGAGCCCACCGAAGGGAGGGGCCCCCAGCACCACCAGGCCCAGGCCCTGGGGAGCTGGGGGGACTCCGGAGCCACTGGGTTTCGCTTTTCACCAACAAACATGACAGAATCAGGGCTCTTCCCCTGGCAAAGGCCTAAGTGAATGCCCTTATTCAGTTCTCGTGTCATTTCAAGGCTAATAAAGGCAAGAACGTGAACCCAGAGGGGTCAGCTCGGCATTTGGCTGCTGCTCAGAATTTGAACCTAAAACGTGTTATTAGGTCAACATGCACGGGGACCTGGGAAGAGACTTTCTCTCTAAGGAGAAAATCTACCCTAGTAGCCAAGGGATAGCTGAAATCAACTAGGGAACAGTTATTATAGCTTATCGATTTCTGTGTTTAAAGCTCGGTCAGCATCTAGAAAGGCCCACGTTGCCGAGAGACCCGCTGCGCAATGTCCCTCCCACTTTTTTGCTAACCCGACTCTTACTTCATTTAGCCGGTTCTCCTTTTAAAAGTAAATATTGCCTCCTGGAGCTTCATCTCAACCAGCTCCCTGCCCATCCTTCAACGGGTTCTCCCTCCTTGGGGAACCAGCCTGGGGAGGCCCAGCCTCGGGGTGCAGCCTGTGCTGGGCATCCCGGGCTCTCGGGGAGGAACAGGCCACAGGAGGGAAGAGCCAAGGTCACTGTCTTGGCCAGGCCCCCTAGAGCCAGCCGCCACCTTCCACGCTGCTGGAACACCATGACAAGGCTGCAGTGTTTACAACCACGAGTCGCCTTCTCCGCTGGTGTCTCTTCCTCAGAAAACGTAAGGACTGAGACCTGAACCGCCCTGACTCCTGTTTCCCCGGCGGTCGGCTCTCGTCAGGCTCCCAGGGGAGCCTCTGTTACAGAGAGTCAGAAACCCGGGGCGGGACGCGTCGTGATGATGGCAGGGAGCGCTCAGGCCCTGGGTGTCAGGCCCTGTCCTGGGCTTCACGTGTTTGCTCACCACCTCTCACGGTGGCTGGTGGGGAGACGGGCACACAGCCACGCAGACAGCGGGGCGGACGCTGCAGGAGACGTGGGAGCGCAGTGCGCAGCCGCCTGCCCTCCTCCCCTGGGGCCTTAGCCTCCGTGTGAACCGAGAGGGAAGAGCACCACCTTGCACCACAAATAAAGGTTCTTACCAGACCCGCACGGATGCCCTGCATGCCTTCTTATTCCTGGGACGCGCCCGTCCCCGAGTTCCTTGCTCTGATCCCCGGGCCAGGAACCGTGCCTCCAGCGAGGCAGTAGCAGGGGAAGGAGTTGCGTGCGGACGGAAAGAACCCCCGCAGCACGCTGTGGGAGGGAACAGCGCCTACCGACCGACTGAGAGGAGACGGACGCGCTCTTCGTTTCCCCTCGTCGACCCTTTTCTTGGTGGAGGGACGCAGGTCTCCACGTGTCACGTGTGCAGCACTCTGGCTCGGCCTCTGCATCCGGGGCAGAGCAGTCACCCCAGAAGCCCCGTTGCCTTCCGTCACCATGGCACTGACCACGCCACCCATCTTGGCCCCGGGCTCACTGCTCCTGGGTAACCGCCAGTCTCGCATCTGTGCGCGTTTGGTTTTGTCTGCGTTACATAGATTCCACGCGTGAGTGCGATCAGACAGCATTTGTGTTTCTCCACCTGGCTGACCCCGCACAGCAGAGAGCCCTCGTGGTCCACCCCTCTTGGCGCAAGCAGCTGTGTTTTGTCTTTTCCCATGGCCAAGTCGTGTCCACCCCAACTCCCGCCCCGTATCTGTTGCGCCACGTCCCCTCTGTCCCCTCACCCACTGGAGGGCACTCCGGTTGCTTCCGTGTCTTGGCTGCCGTGAAGAATGCCGCAGGGAGTCAACTCTCTTTCTGATCTTTACGAATGAAACCCAGCCCGAAGCTGTGTTATTAAGGATAAGTCTAGAGCAGTTCGCCCCTGCATCCCTGCAGATGGGAACAGCCCGTCCGCATTCTGGGGGAGTCGTCGATTGTTCTCCGGGCCCCAGCGTAACTACTTCCGAACTCAGATCTTGGCTCAGGGTCTTTTGGTGCTACCTCGTGTTACCACGCACGCCGCCGGGGCGGCTGAGCCGACACGTCCATTCTCTGGCTGCTTCCACAAGCGCCATTCACGGTCCATGTGGGAAACTCCCTGCCCTGTCCCAGAGGGGCGATGGGTGTTGGGGGCAGAGACACTTGTCTTTTTGTCCTGATGGTTTGAGCAGAATCCCCTGTGACAGGAGAGGAAAGTGGAAGTTCTCAGGCATCCAGGTTTGAGCTGAACTCCCAGACAGTGACCAACTGCAGTTTTGGGTACACGTGCACGTTGTTGCAGATAAGCAGTTCCGGTTTACCCTGTTGGACCGAGTTTGGGTTCGGCGCAGATATGTGTCCAGGAAGTTTCCCGAGCGTGTGCAGGCATGGCCGTGGGGCAGCCCAGACAGAGAACCGCCCCGAGACCATTGACGGGACGTGTTTAGAAACTGGAAGAAAAAAAAAAAAAGTTGAGAACATGGGAAGACGGAAAGTGTGTTTCTCTGCACTGTGTCCATGAGCCTGGTTTTCTCCTGGGTTTAGTGCAAGGGGCTCTTTAATTTTTACCTTGGCCACATAGTAGGGCTCACATGCGAGGCAAACCTGTGGGGAGTGTGGGTGGCCCTTCCGTGGCTTTGCACAGAGTGGGCCAAACCGTGACCTGTGAGTGGGTTTGTGCCGTGAGGTGACGAGAGTCCCAGCCGTCCTGCTCCAAGCGTAGCCTCGGAAGTTGTTCCTCAGGATCCAGACGCCTTCTGGGTTTCTCTCTGCGGACGAGCTGGCAGCTGTTTGTTCGGCGTGGCCATTTCGGCTGGTCCTTCCCTCGTATTTCCATTGATCCAGGCATCTTACCTTGGCAACAGAGGTAAAGGTGCATGAGCTTCCTGCTCTGTGTTCTCTATGCACCTGGTCCAGTGGAGGCGGGGCTGGCCTGACCACTGTGGCGACAGGCTCCATGTGGCTGGAGACGAGTCCCAGACCAGGGCTTCTCGGGCCCAGCAGGGTCAGTGCCGTGGGCCGGCTAACTCCGGTGGGGGCTGTCCTCAGCCCTGGGGGAGATCCGGCAGCACTCCTGCCTCTTCCCACTGGAAACGTCTGCAGGCTTTGCAGGTGGCCCCTGGGAAAGTCACCCCAGATAATAATCCCCCGATCTCGGCTCAGGTGGAAAGAAGGAAGGACATGGTGTGGACGTGCAGTTAGCCTCAACCTGATGGCTGCGCACTAGCGATCTTGAGGGGGAGAATGCAGATGACGATGCAGCACACATTCAAAGCAGTGGCGCCTAGACGCCCTGTGAGCACGCACGCCAGGGTATGTCTGCTTAAGGACACGCAGACCCCACACCTGAACACTGCCTGTGCTAATGGACATTCTCTTCCCGCACCTCCAAAGTGAGCTCCCCTCCTGGGACGACCCAGGCTGCGGCTAAATGGAACACACGTGGAAACGAGAAGGTGCCAACTTGAGTCGCAGTTCTGTAGCCCTTACCCTTGCCACCTGTGGTCACTTCTCTGAGCCTCGGTTTCCCCATTTCATAAAATTCGAAAATGGACAAAATGCAACCTGTTGCTCTCTACTTCATAAGGCGGTTGTGTGGAGCAGCTAATCTAAACTGTATGGAAACTCTGTTTAAAACCATTCTAGGAAAATCAGATATGATTGTCATCGGTGCACGTTCCAGAAAGTACTGGAATAAGCAGATGACAGGGTGAGGTAGGATCATTTCTACTGACTGGCCGAGGGTCTGCCTCTCTGTGAGGCTGCGGCAGGGTGGCCCATGGGGGTGGGTTCCCAACCCGCAGAGACCTGGGGAAACAGAGGGCACGAAGGGCTCAGTGAGCTCTCGTCGTCGGCAGAGTGGGCAGCGGGGTAGATGCGGCCACATGCCTGTTCTTTCCAAGCGCTGATCAGTCTGTACACACACTCGGCTAACCCTGCTGTTACTCTTCCTCGGAGTGTGCGGAGGCGGGGTGACATCACTACTGATTCTGCGATGCCCTGGGGCCCCACACTGATGAAAGGGGAAGCTGGCACAGGCTGAGTTTCCATTAGGCCGAACGTCAGGACCGAGCTAGCTTCGCTCACGTACCGTAGGCAGAGCTGGTGTTAGGTGTCCCGGCTCCGCGTTGGGATCTGGCTGGTCGGAGTCACAGCCGCGTCCCCCAGAGACCTCAGTGCAGCTGGAGGGCCTGTGAGACTTCTTGGCAGTGGGTGCCGCGGAGCTGCCACCACCACAGCATGCTCATCCCAGCAGGCTCTTCCCAAGTGTGGCCCTGGGCCCCTTGTTCCACCGGCCCCTCTGGGCCTCTGTCCTCGGGCACACGTCCCGCCCCAGGCCCGTCCCGTGACCGTTCTCACAGAAGACAGAGGTATGACAGGGACAGACATGGGTGTCAAAAACACTAAGAAATGGGAAAATTTCTTTAGGGTGACAGAGGAACAGGAGCGTGAGAATGCTTGAAGTCACTGGTCTGTTACCCCCGGCGCGGCGGCTGGCTTGGGCAGAGCTCCCCGGTGGATGCCGACACCGGCAGGTGGAGGCGCTCTAAGCAGGGAGTCGCCACAAGGTGCCTCCCTGCCACGAGACAGGGCCCCTCCTGCGCCGGGCCACTGAGCTCTGGTCGCCAGGAGGAAGCAACCTGGCTGGGTCCCTGCGCCTGGGCGCCACAGGAGCACCGACGTCACGACGTGGTGTCGTTGGACCGCGTTGCCAGTGACTCTGATTCTGAGCAGGCGGACGGATCTGCCGGGGGGGAGGTCAGCAAGCAGCCCCCGGGCGGGAGCCGCGGTCAGATCCTGGGTCGGGGTGGGGCCGCAAGCAGGACTCAGCGCTCGCCCTCTGCCCTTGGCCGCGAAAGCTGTGGGAGAGGCCTTGGGGCCCTGACAGTGCTGACCCCCGCCTCTGTCCTGTGCCGGGGCCCCAGGATGGCACCAGGGTGAGCAGACCTGCCTGGGGGCTGACGTGCGGCTCGTTGCTGCTCCCGCGCCGCCGAAAGTGCTGCTGCCCTCGCTCTGGGCCCTCTCCCGGCTGCCGCCAAATCTGTAGCCTTGTTGACTTTCCTTCTCCCCTCCTCTGGCTCCCTAGCCTTCGTGGGGGACGGTCCCCCCTTTCACTGAAAGGAGCGGCAGCTACCCGGGTGCTCAGACGTGCCCTCCGTCGTCCGTACTGCATGGGCTCGGCGCCTGCGGCCTGTCACGGAACTTTGCTGCTTTGCTTCTCTCGCAGGTTCAAGTGTGAACGGCCTGGAGGAGCCCAGCATTGCCAAGAGGCTGCGGGGCACCCCTGAGAGGATCGAGCTGGAGAACTACCGCCTGTCTGTGCAGCAGGCCTCCGAGCTGCAGGAAGTGCCCGAGGAGACGCAGGCCGAGCACAACCTGAGCAGCGTGCTAGACAAGGGTCTGGAGGAGGACGCGGCCAGCAGGTGAGCCAGCAGGGGCCCGGCCGCTGCCCCTGCCCCTCTGCCTCTCCCGGTCGACGCACCACCCTGCCTGGGACGGGCAGCGCAGCGCAGCAGCCGTTGCTGGTGGGTGCTGGGCTGTGACCTGGACCGTGTCGTGTCCCCTCGGCGCCCCAGCCCCACCTGGCTTTAGTGCACTTTGCTTCCTCGTGCTTCACAGACATTGCGTGTTTCCCAAGTGGAAGGCATGGCCCTCCCCCTACAAAAAGTTAGGACTCACTTTACCCTGATACTCGCTTTATTGCATCACCTGGAACTGAACACACACACGGCCTCTTGGGGCCACGCGGTGGGGGCGGTGCGGACTGGGCAGCATCTTTGTGACTTTGCAGGATGCCAGACGTTCATGGAGCACTTCCACCTCCCTCGCCCCACCTGGCCTTCCACTTGGAGCCCTGTGAGGGGGACGGGTCCGTGTGTCTGTCCCCTTACACGTAAAGGGAGTCAGTGCCCGAGACTAGGACTGAGGGCTGCCCGAGCTCCAGAGTCAGGTTTTTCTGGGTCTGGGACCCGTCCTGTTTCCCTCCCCCCGGCTGCCCCTCCTCCGCTGGTCCGCTTGGGCCCTTATCTCCTCTGTCAACCAGGAAGGCTCGCAGCCCGCAGGACTCAGTGCAGAGACTCAGTATTTATTGAGCTAACGCTTTGCTCTTCAGTGACAAGGCACTGCCCTCCTTATTGTTTCAAACAAAATGGAGGAAAGAGACACCCCGCCAGGAGCCGGGGCCCTGGGGCAGCGACCACGGAGCCTCGAGGTTAAGAGGTGGTTAATTTAAAAGTGGAAGCCCCGATTCCCCCCATTTTCCCTCGAAAACCCTCAGGAACTCCCACACCGGGCCTGTCTTGCTCACAGCAGGGGCTGCCCCGTCCCCGGACGCCCCCTCGGGCTGTGAACTCGGCAGCCAGGACCTGCCGCTGACCCCCTGGTTTGCCCCGCCCCCGCGGCTGCCAGAAACTAAAGAACCGCCCAGGTGGTTGGGGATGCAGGGGTCCAGCCACTTCCCCCTTGAGCCTCCTTGTCTACCAACAGGGACAGTTACAGGGACTGCATCTCAGGTCACCTGTAGTCACATCAGCTGCTGAGAGCACAGTGCCCACGCCGGCGTCCCGCTTCCTGCCCCAGGCCCCGGGGAGAGGAGTCAGGGGAGGCCTTGCCCCGAGGGGGGGCAAGAGCGAGGGGTGTGCGCCGAGGATTTTTGCCAGACGTGGGTCTAAGGGAAGGGGCAGCTCCCTGTCTTGGGCACTTTACCAAGGAGCCCCAGAGTGCCGGCTGACACCGGAGGACCGGGTGCGCCTGGCCTGCCCTGTGGAGGCATCATGGTGCCGCCTTGCCTGTGTGGCTCTGTGGTCCAGGGGGCCTGCTGAGATCGGTTAGTCTCGCGGAACCGAGACCGTCCAGGTGCCCAGGCCTCTCCTGTGACTGAGCTGCTCTCGACGACCAGGCTCTCCGTCCCTCGTCTCTCCTAGGAGCCCCCTCGCCCTTCCTCAGAGCAGGACGGCTGGTGGTCTGCATGGCCTTCTGTTCTGCTGTGATCCCTGACTGCCAGTCCCGGGCTGTCAGCCAGAGCGGGGGGGCAGGAGCGCCCACAGCCCCTCCCTGCAGCCTCTTCGGAAGCCAGGCCCAGCGACGGGCCCCGGGCGCAGTCAAGAGCGTAAAGAATCCCGAGGTGCTGGCGGGGGTGGCCTGGTCAGACCCCAAGGACATCTGCGATGGCTGGGCGCAGGGCGCGGGTGCCGCGGCCAGCACGCCTGCCACAGTTGCCAGGTGGGCGCAGCACGGCCCCTCAGCAGTGGTCCGAGAGCCTGTGGCCTGTGCAGTGAGTCGAGGGTTGGCCTTTCCACCCTGTCCTGTGCTCTGCACCTCGCTTGCTGTCCCCTGGGTCCCGGGCTGTTGCAGGTGTAGCCCCTGCGGGGCCCACAGCTGAAGTGGGCCTCCCTGATCTTACCGGGCCCCGTGCGGCTTCCCCGTGAGTGCGGGGGCCAGGGCAGCACCCCACGCCCCCTGCCGCTCGGCACTCCCAGGTCTCCAGGTGAGCACCGGAGGCTTCGCAGCCTAATGTTAGGTATGAAAGATGTGGAATGCCAGCCATTGGGTTGCACGTTGTTGTTTATTAGGAAGGTAAACAAATGAAAACATATAAAGGCTAAAGTAATAGCTGAGAAATACGGGAAAGTAACCAAACCCTAGGTGCCAGCCTTTTTGTCTGGCATCCGAACACTCACGTTTACCCACATTCAACGGCTGGTGGGCAACGGCAGAGCCCCCGGCCTTGAGGGCCCAGCCACCTGAGCAACCAAGGGTGTGCGGCCCCCAGGACGGGCCTCACTCTGCGCAGCTCACCTGTGGGAGCTCCCAGGCCACCCTCAGCTCCATCATTTGCTGGCAGGACTCGGAACTTCCTGAAAGGTGGCACCCACGAGAGTTGGGGCAAGTGTCTCCTCACGGGCAGGGCTGCTGCCACGGACACCAGGCTGGGCCGGGCCGGGCAGGAAGGGAAGGGAATAGCGGCACAACTGCAGCCCCTTGTCAGGAGCGAGGCCTCGGGGTTGGGTGCTTCTGGCCTGTCCCCTCGCAGCGTCCAGCTCAGGGTCCATGGTGAGGACTTAGGGTCATTGTGATGCTGGGAGCCACCTCCCTCTAGCACCCGCGTCTTGAATCGCCGGCCAGTGTGCAGAGACGTCACCCGAGCCCCTGGCTGTGGCGGCTTCTCCTCGCCGCGGCTCATACACCTGAGCCCCGATAGCAGCTCACGGGGAAAGGAGACTCACCCTCCGCCCTTGCCCCCTGTAGTCATGAGTTCACATCAGAAGGGGCCGAGGGTCTCCCGTGGTCGTGTAGTGTCGGCAGCTCGCCCGTGTCTGTGCCGTTTTGCCCTCTGTCTACTCCCCTCCCGCCCCCTCCCGCCTGCCCTGGGCAGGGCAACAGGCTGGCCCTCCAAGGGGGTCCCCGACCTTCCCGCCCAGCAGTGCTCTGCAGGACACGCGCGTCCCCCTGCGGTCTTGTCTCCTCTCATGTGGCCATGTGGTTCTTCCCACAGCAGCTCCGAGTCAGAGATGGAGGAGGAAGAGGAGGAGGAGGAGCCCCCGCTGCCCCCCTCGGACCTGGGCGGTGTCCCCTGGAAGGAGGCTGTGAGGATCCACGCGCTTCTCAAAGGGAAGAGTGAGGAGGAGCTGGATGCTTCCAGGAACTGCGAGCCTGGCGGGGAGGAGGGGGAGGAGGAGGAGGAGGAGGAAGAGGAGGAGGAGGAGGAGGAGGAAGAGGAAGAGGAGGACTATGACGCGGAGTCCAGTGAAGGTGAGAAAACCGTCCCCCCACCGCGCTCCGTCTGTCCTGCGGCAGCCTGTTTCCCGCCCGTGCGCGAGGGTCTTTGTAGTGGTGGAGTCAGCGCCTTGGTGTCCCCCCAGCCCGCAGCGCCCTGTCTGCCTCTGACCACGGGCCTGGGCAGAGGCGCATGGAGCGGCGGCCCTCAGGCACCCTCCACGTTGACACTGGAAGGTAGAGGACCAAGTTAGAGCCCACACATATCCCTCCTTCTCGTTTTCCGTTTTTTCCCTTCAGTTTCAGTGAATAAAGTTTATTTTAACAAGGAAAGGGAACTTAGTTGCCCAAGGGCCCCCGACACCTGGCCCTGACACCGTAGGCTGCAAAGAGGGCCTCA
This sequence comes from Mormoops blainvillei, assembly GCA_004026545.1. Classification (NCBI taxonomy): domain Eukaryota; kingdom Metazoa; phylum Chordata; class Mammalia; order Chiroptera; family Mormoopidae; genus Mormoops; species Mormoops blainvillei. The sequence goes on from PVJD01004989.1 coordinate 81,070, forward strand.
TGTTGGCTGGTTCAGGGCCGCCGTCGCCAGGTGGGGGCTGGGAGCCGGGTGCCCACGGGGCGGGGCCAACCTGAGACGGGCGCTTGCGTGTTTGTCCAGAAGGGGCGTCAGCTCTGGTGTCCAGTTGGTCTGGTTGCCTCTGAAATGCTCTCGTGCTTTGGGTCAGGCTGTTCCCGTCCCGGCCCTGTGCCTGGCCCTGCGTGTCCTTGCATGAGTGAGGAGGAACTTGCTGGTCCTCCGCTTCTCACCTGTGCAAGAGAGGAGGGCTCTCCTTTCTGTCTCCTGGCTGCACGGTCATCTGTCTGAGCGGCAGAGGCCGCACCTCGGGGTGGAGCCCTCTCTCCGGGGGTGTGAAGGAGAAGGAGCTGGGCCTCCAACACCGGCTCCTCCAGCCCTCAGAGCAGCGGTCAGTCCGCGCGACCTGGGCACGGGCGCTGGCACTGCTGGCTTGGCCGCCCTGCCCACCCCGGTGTCTGTTTTCTCTGGCTCGGCGAGGGTGGAGTGAGTGCTGGGCGCAGAGCCCCACCAGCCAGATGTACAACCCTGAGCGTTCTGAGGCCCCCGGCCCTGGCCAGAGGCAGGACCCTGCCAGGCCCCCTCAGGAGCTGCTCCGCCCGCTCCCCTGGGGGTGGGACCCCGAGGCAGCTCTGTGTGAGGCTCGCAAGGAGGCAGCCATGGGCTGGACACTAGCTCTGGGCTCCCCGCCCCAGAGGCTGTGTCTCTGGCCCAACATGGCCCCACGCCCCCGCTGGTCATGGCAGGGTGGGGCACAGGGGCCCCGCCTGTGCACTCCGCAGCAGAGCTTGCCCAGCCTCCCCGGCAGACCCCGTCTCCGGGCCTTGGCCCAGCACCGGGACCAGGCTGCAGGGCACAGGCTTCCGAGGACCACAGGCGAACCAGGGGGTTGTGCTTGGCCCGGCCCGGGTCTGGGGCGTGGGCCTCGCTGCTGGGACCTCGCCGGTTCCTCTTTGCTCCCCACTCTGCTGACCCCCTGGGGCTTTCTCTTGCGGCATTTGCGGCCACATGGCTCCCCCTTGTGTAGAAGCAGAGGATTGCCCCCGGAGCAGAGAACAAGGTGGGGTTCCAGCCTCGGTGCCCAGAGGAGGGTTCCGGTGCACAGAAAGGCTCCTACTCGGCCTCTTGCCCGCCTTCCACCCCGGCCCCGTGGTAGCCATCCAGACTCTGCCTCCCAGAACAGGTCGCACGTACAAATATCTGCTCCCCAGAGCCAGCCGGCTTCGGCCCACAGCCTGGGCCCAGCCATCAGGGCCGTTCGTGCTCAGGTAGCACGTGAGACAGACTCAGGAAGAGCCAGCAGCAGCCCGATGAATGGGGCCCTCTCTGGGCCCCTGGTATGTCCAGCTGCACGTTCCCCTCGTCCGGGCGACGCCTCCCGTCTCAGCCCTGGCCCTAGGAAGGGCTACAGTGCCCAGAACCTCCCTCCAGTGTGTCCTCAGAGCTCCCCTGGAAGGCAGACAGGTCCCCAGGTCCGTTTACCACCAGGAAGCTGAGAAGCCGCACTCTGTCCCTTTGTCGCCGCGCAGATGAAAGGGCCCAATGTGTTTCTCTCTGACTTGCCTTCCTCGGTCCTAAGACTTCCAGGCTGTCTGGTGGCTTTGCTGTGACTCCACCCCACCCAGCACCACAAAGGCCAGCTGGCTGTAGAAAAGCCCCGAGTCTTTAGGGCCCTGCAGGCCTGCGCTTGGCACCGCACGGCACCTGCATCCACGTTGGAGGGTCTTACCGCGCTGTCTGCCCAGGTCACGTCCCCTGTTGCTTGTAACTTAACAGGTGTCTTTGCAGCGATGAAGCCAAAGCAGGTTGTGCAGTCAGGGCGCTGAGTGCGGGCCACCAGGAAGCACGGGGCCCTGGACAGCCAGCCTCCCTTCCCCGGTGTGCTCTCCCCAAGCTTCTGGCTGCCCCTTTTTTGTCGCCCCACCGTGTGGCCTGGCCTAAGCACAGATTACAGGGACCCACGGGCAGGCGCTGCAGTGCAGATCCCTTGAGCTCTGGCAGTGAGAATGGTCTGCAAGGGCCCGGCGGTGAGTCCTCGCTTCGTCGAGAAACCGGCTCTCGTGTCCAGTGACACCGAGTGGAATTTAATGAAACAGGGCTTTGACCTCAGGAAAAGCAGAGAGGGATTGTCAACCCTTGAAGCCCCAAAACCTTGGCGATTTACGGGACGGAGCTCTGCTTCCCGCAGCCAGGCCCCCCCCCGCCCCGCCTTCCCCTGTGGCTGACTGCCAGCTCGCCGTGGACCGTTGGGGTGGGGGTGCTGCTAACTACAGAGGAGGGAGACCTGGAGCACCAGGAGAGTGCGTTTCTGTCCTGTGTGAGTTGGCTGGCTCACGGCAGGACAGTGTCCCTTCCCACCTTGCTCTTGTCTCTTGGAGAAGCGGGGCAGGCGGCACCCTGCCTGGTGACCCGGGAAGGAGGCCTCTGTGCAGGTGACAGCTTGCACTGATGCCCTCAGGGACGGCCCTCGAGGCCAGTGGTCAAGTGCCCCTTCTTGCACGTGGCCTCGGGCCCCCAAGTGCAACCACGGCGAGAAGGGCATCTGGAGGGAAGTTCTCGATGCATCTCCTCGTGCAAGTTCACGGTGCGCGTGAAACCTGAAAGGACGTCATGCTGCATGAGTGGGGGCCGCATGCTTGTGTGACCTGCCACATGGTCTCAGTTTTTGCCTCTTTCTGGTTCAATCTGGCAAAGGAGGTAACTTTTCTCTCTGTTTCCTTTCCTGTGGTGTTTCCTTCCCTCCCTCCCGTGACCGTTCATCTTCTCCTTCCTCCCCTTTGTCGCTCTCTTCCTCACTCCTGACTCCCTTCCTCACGCTCACTCCCTCTCTGGGAACCGGGTGCAGCAACGGGGAGCCAGAGGCGGCCACAGGCCCTGAACGTGGCCGACCCCCTGGAGATCCAGGCGGACGTGCACTGGACACACGTCCACGAGAAGGAGGAGGAGGAGCGCATGGCACCCAGCTCCGCGCCCTCTGCTTCCCGAGGTAACGGCTTCAGATCCCGCACCCAGGGCCCCTCTCCGCCCTGCAGGGGGCTTTGCTCTCAGGGCCAAAGCCACCTGTGCAGTCAGAGGGAAGAGGTGGCAGACATTTTGATTCTCTTCACATTGCTCCTGACCCTGCCCTGGGCCAGGTCTCTGTGGGTTCAGAGGTTATGAGCTCTTTCCCCTTCGATGCAAACTGGTGGAATGAACTTGACCTTGGGGCATGAAGAATGTGCTTTCTTTCCCTCCAAATTGTCGCTCTTTCCCTGCTGGGTGGAGTCTGGCCCTGGGCTCGTGGCGTGTGCCTGACGGTGAGCGTGCCTGACGGTGAGCGTGCCTGATGGTGAGCGTGTGTCGGCAGCAGTGGGCCAGGGAGGCCCAGGAGAAATGGACATCAACGAGGCCTCTGAGTAGCTCTAGGCTGCAGATAAGGTGGTCTGTGCCGCGCAGTAGGGCGACGAGGACAGACAAGCAGTGGCCACGTGACTTGCCCACTTTCCCGCCTCCGCCTCTCGCTCAGTGAATCTCACGTTTCCATTCAGTCCCAACAGGAACTGCAAGTCCCTGAGACAGGAGGGGGTGGTCCCTGCGTTCGTGAAACAGGCTTTCGTGTGGTCATTTGATTGGCGTTTCCCGGCCCCGACCCCCACCCCAAGCAGGAGCAGCCGTGGGCAGCGGCTCTCGCAGCAGCGGGCCTGGACGTGGGGCGGCCCTGAGCTCGCGCCGACCTGCCTGTGCCTCCCCTCCTTTCCGCATCCTGCGCTCCCTCCATGGAGGCTCGCCGCCGGACCGCCCTCCCGTCGGCGCCGACTGGCCCTGGCTATAACGCCCCCTCGACCGCTCTTTTGAGTTGAACTTCAGGGGTGACTCAGCTGCTCACGGGGACCCTCCTTCCCGTGTAACTTTGTGTTTATGTCTGTTTTACATTCAGCGCCCGACCTTCCCTCCGTGCGCCACGCAGCCGTGCAGGCCTGGCTGGAGACAGTGTCCGGAGGTAGCCGGGGTGTCTGTCCTCCCACTCCTTGTAACCGCTCTCTCTCGGCAGCTCCGCTGGCCCCTAACACTGGGCTCCTGGTCCTGCCGCTGTGCATGCGGGGGCGGGGGCGGGGCACATGCATGCCTCCCCCAGGCGGCCCCTTGCATGAACAGACACGCTTCCCACGCCCCCGCAGGGACGAGCCGGAGGCAGCAGAGAAGCCAGCGGATTATTCTAATGCCCAGACGCTGGGCACAGGCCAGAGCTGAGGGAACGTCGTTAGCACTGAGGTGTAAAGTCTGCAGAAGCCAACCGAGTGTGAAAGTAAAGGGATCAGTTCATAGCCCCCAACCTACTCGAGTGTCAGAAAAGGAGCTCCGGGATGGGCGGGACACTTGTGAAGGACGCGGGCGTTGTTCAGCTCAAAGAAGAGGGGCAGGCAGCGCCAGCTGGGTCTTCAGACAGAGGTGCGGGCGTCTCTTTAAGTAACGAGGCCAAGAGGCGGCTGAGAAACCTCGGTTGTCCCTCCTAAACTTTTCTGGGGAGAAAAGTGTTTCTCAGCAAGAGGCTCCTGGCATTTGAGACAGGATGGGCCTTTCCACTGTGAGACATTTTACATTGTGTCCTCTGCCCTCCAAATGCCAGCACAGCCCCCACGCCCACCCGTGCGACACCCAGAGGCGCCTCGGCAGCACCCAATACCCCTCGGGGGGGCTGGGCCCGCGGTTCCCTGGGTCAGGCAGGATGGAGCTCACAGACGCCCGCCGTGGTCCTCCCGGGCAGCGGGAGGCAGGCGTACCTGCCGGCGTGCCGCGGGCCATGAACTGAGCCAGAGCCGTCTCTCGGAGTGCAGCCAGTTAGCTTGTGTCCCCAGGACGTGTGGACAGGCCAAGGTGCCCGGATGTCCCAGCCAGTGGCAAAGTGTGGCCGAGACTGCTGGCTTCCGTAGTGTGTGGCAGCTTCCAACACCCTGCACTCTACCTTAACCTGGGTCTAACAGCAGCCCCGCCCCGCGAGCTGTGGCTCTTGTCAACACCTGAGGCTGCCCTGGCACCACCTGCCCTGTTTGTGTGACACCTGTGGGCATGGGTCTCTTGGGGGCCCCAAGGACTGTGGACTCTCAATGCCTGACTCTGCGGTCAGAGGGGCAGGCCAGGCGGAGGCCGACGGTGCCGGGTGCCTCATGCCATGAGGATGGCGTCTGGGGCCTCAGGCCCCTCCAGGCTTGCTTCCCGTGTGTTCACACACACAACACAGGGTCCCCCTCAACGCCTGGCCTGCAGCGTCATTTGGGCCCAGCTGGCACAGTGGGCCTCCGATGGCAGGCGTGGGTGCAACTCCCGCCAGTCGAGGTGCCTGCCAAGGAACCAGGTTCTGGGGGTGTGGGCAGCCCCCGCCAGCCTGGTCAGCAGGGCTGTGCCACAGCCGGGCGCAAGTGTGAGGAGCACAAGTGTCCCTGTCCCCACTGTGTGGGACCACCTGAGCCGTCCCGCCAGGATTTCCGCAGCGGATGCCGCTGTCACAGGGATGTGCGGGGCGTAGCCGGCTCCCTGGGCTGCTCTGCTGCCTCAGGAGGGGTGTGACAGTCACCCTTTGCCAGCGCAGAACGCGTCTTGGAATGCTCCCCTGTCTCCCCAAAACGCACACTATCATTCCAGACCGCTCGTCCAGTGGTCCGAAGCTGGATGTGAGCCCAGCACCCCGTTTTAGGAAGCTCAGTGTCCGAGGGTGGGGGATGAGTACACAGCCCAAGGAGCCACTAACAACAGAAGCTCGTAGCACTCTACCACTAGGTCAAGGCCGGCGTCTTCCAAGTGCCTCCCCACTCCTCTCCCCCAAAAGGTGGGCACGTCCTTCATTTTCGCTGCACACGGACCTCAGCGGAAGCTCCCGGGGTTTCTGCCCCACGTACTCTGCTCACCCTTCAGGTGTGGGGCTGCCTGTGAGGTGAGGGTGGCCCAGGCCCCAGGGGGCTGCCCTCGATTTGGCACAGCCTCGGAAGGAACCCTGTAGCCCTGCAATGCTGGTCCCCTGTGCCCGCCGTCCTGGGGGCCCCGGCGCCCGGGCTCCTGTATACTCAGGCAGGAGCCCAGGCCCCTTCGCCAGGGTGACAGACAACCTCCAGGAACGACGTGGGGTGGCCATGCTTGGAACCTGAGAGGGAGCCGCAGGGCCCCAGACAGATGGGCGACGCTGGCGTTTCACAGGGGCCTCTGAGCCGTGGTCTTATCTCAGGCTGTTGGTGCGAGTGCTGGGTGTGCAGAGGTTGGGGGCAGCTGTGAGTGTGTGAGTGTGTGTGAGCGTGTCCCAGGGGCTGGCTTCTCCTCAGGAGAAAAGAAGGGCATTAGTGCCCTGCCTCCCCCTGCAGCACTGAGGGGCGAGGCCTGGGCCCAGCAAGTGGGTGTTACGCCTCCCACAATGATGTCGCCGTTGTGGAACACCACAGCCGCTGGGCTGAGCCTTGCGGTCATAGCCAGCGTTTTCATGGACAAGGGTCAGAAACGGCCCTTCTCATTGCATTAAGTGACCCACGGCGTGGGGCACGGCCACACAGGGCCACGACGGGGGAGCCCTGAGCGCCGCTGCCGCTGGTGTCGCAGCAGTGGCTGCTGGGCGTGCCCCTGCCCTCAGCCAGGGGGAAGGAGGAGACGGGACCGAGCTGCGTGTCCTGCCCACGTGGCCCTCCCGAGAAGAAGTCTCAGGAAGGACCCCCCACAGGGTGCTCTGCCCGTCCTCCCTCCTCTGCCTCCCTTGACATATCTGCTTCACAGGCCCGTTGGATGAGCACGACCTGGAGGAAGACGTGGACTCGGAGCCGGCAGAGATAGAAGGGGTGGCTGCCGAGAACGGGGACACAGGGGACACTGGTGCAGAGCTGGATGACGGTACGGGGACCCCAGGCCCTCCCCGCTCCACAGCGGTGGCCACCTGTTCCCCACGGTGGGACAGGCCAGAGTGCCCTGGACTCGGGAAAGGTCAAACAGTGCACATTAGACTAGAGGCAGGGAGCTCGGGGGCGGGGGGAGCAGCTGGACCTCCTGGTTTGTTCCCCGTTTGGCCCTAATTGGAACAAGTGCTGTTCACCCGCCCGTCAGCCGCCACTCAGCGTGACCTGCGTCTGTTCAGTCACAGGTGAAAAACGGAGCTGAGTCAGGGCTCACACGGAGCCTGCGGCCCGTAGGTGCCACCTGAGCGCTAGACACAGGGAGGTGGCGCTCTAGGGCTGGTTGGCTGGGGAACTAGGGGCAGGGGCTGTGCTAGAAAAGCGGGAAGGGCTGTCCAGGCAAGACCGTGAGGGGGCTCCCCCATGGCGTGGGGTGGCAGGGCAGGGCCCAAGGTGCCCGCGGGAGAGAAACGCAGGCGGGTGGTGGTCCCGTGGGCAAGGCTTGCCTGTCACGTGCCCTCCGGCTGCGTTTCTAGAAAGTGAAGCCCGGTGCTTTGCGAAGAGCACTGTGTTGCTGAGGAAGCGCGTTTGGCCCAGTGTCAGCCGCTGGGCCAGGCCCAGCGGGCGGGCCCCACGGGGCGCAGAGTGGGTCCAGACGCAGTGGCCTGGCTGCCCTCCCTGGAGGACAGCCTGCGAGGAGCAGGGCCTCGCTGAGCTCCGCGCACTCCACCCTCTGGCAGATCAGCACTGGTCCGATGACGTCCCCTGGGAGGCCGAGGCCGAGGCCGAGGCCGAGGCGCACAGGCAGCTGCCGGCAGGGGTAGCGGCGGAGCTGGAGCCGAAGGTCTCAGAAGACGAGGGGGTGCAGCCCCCTGCGCCTCCACAGCCCTGCAGCAGAGGTCAGTCCACCGCCTCAGGAGAAGCCCCTCGGACCCCTGCTGAGGCCACACGAGGACCCTGATACTGGGCACCCCACACGCCAGCCTCAGATGATGGCCCCCTGCCCCCCCCATGCGTGGGCCCCGCACGCGGCTTCAGCACCAGCCCCTTTCTGGGTGTTACTTGGGGCCACGAGAGGGTGGAAGGAGCAACTCAAACCTTTGGACACAGACCGTCCACACGACAAGAAGCCGGTGCTCCTGACCCGGAGTGTAATGCACACAAGGCGCTGGGGGAGCGGGTGCCTCTGCTCTTCGTCCTGTGTCTGCGGGCGGCCGCGGGCGCCCAGACCCCACCACAGAGCCGGCTGAGAAAGGCACCGCCCCCAGGAGTGCGGTTTCCTCTTGGCATCCTCTGTCTCTCTCTGCTTTGCAGGTCCCTCCCAAGTCTCCAGTCCCATCCGGTCCCCTTTGGCAGAAGCTGCTCTGTTCCCCCGCATCCACAGCCCCACGGCCGAGGTAAGAGTTGGGGCTTGAGTGGGTGTGTTTGAAAGTTAAAGCCACTGTATTTGTAGAATCAGTGGTTCAGCATGCACGTCTCCTTAATGTTTTGTTAAATGAACTACAGATTTTAAAGATTTTGTTTATTTGCTTTTTTAGAGAGGAGGGAAGGGAAGGGGGAAGAGAGGGAGAGAAACATCGATGTGTGGTTGCCTCTTGTGCGCCCCCTACTGGGGACCTGGCCCACAACCAGGGCATGTGGCCTGACTGGGAGCGCTCAGTCCACTGAGCCACACCAGCCAGGGCAGAACTATGAATTTTTAAGTTAAAAATATTTATCCAGATTACCAGTGGTATGTGAACCACACATTGAAGGATACTGTGTAGATACATCATAACAATACGTCCCACGGAACAAGTTTTGGAAAATACTTTCTGGAGGAAAGGTCAGGAGGGGAGTCCAGATTGCAGGCTGGGCCTGCTGGATCGGGCCTTTGGGATCCTAAGAAGCGAGGTGGCCACGGTGGCTGTGTGCACGGGGCGGGGACTCACGCAGGGCTCCTAGGGCCTCGGAGCCTCCTGGGGAGGGTGATGGATGAGACAGGCTGTGAAGCGTGAGTGTTTTTAACCCGGTCACCATGTTGGCCGCTGTGTCTATCTGTCCGTGGGGGATGCTGGTGGCCGGGGAGGGAGAGCAGGCTGAGCGCCGACCACCAAGTCTCTTCAGCTGAGCCAAGTGGGTCCAAACACAGCGGAATGTGCGGATGGTTCTCCTCGTGCCACCTGAGTAGCAGTGGAAGGCTGGAGGGAGGGTTTACTTGGGGGAACTCAGGCCCTCGGAGAGAGAAAGCTCCCCGAAGGCTCCCTGCTAACCGTCAGCCCCAACCCTCTAAGCAACGTCCATCTGTCTGCATTTTCTGTAGGGGGCCCAGATCCCATTCCCGCTTGAGGTCACCAAGGCGAAATCTCCCGAGGAACGTCTTTTCCCAGAGCTCTTGGTCCCCAGAGCGGAAGCTGCCACTGACCAGAAAGCTGTGCCCTCTCCCATCCAGGCCCCGCCGGCAGCCCTGCCGCCTCCCTCCGCATTGGCCGCCCTCACCCCCACTCAGCTGCCCATTTGCTCCCAGCCACAGCCTTCCTGTGAGGCCACCGTCCCGTCCCCCACCAGATCCCCCATATGCCTCCAGCCCGGCCCAGCCAAGACGTCCACGCCCCTGGTCCCCGTCCCCATGAGGAACCAAGGGGACGCCCAGGACAGCCTGGCTGCGGACGAGGCTCTGCGGCGGAGCGACCTGGTGGCTGAGTTCTGGATGAAGAGCGCCGAGATCCGCCGCAGCCTCGGGCTCACGCCCGTCGACCGGGGCAAGGGGCCCGGGCTCAGCTTCCCCTCGCCTATCTTGAAGCCGGTGTCCCTAAAATCCTATTCAGTGGAGAAGTCCCCTCAGGGTGAGGGGCTCCACCTCCTGAAAGCTCCGCTTGTTCCTAAGAGACTGGGCCTCCCAAAGTCGGATGGCGACCAGCCGTCCCTGCCGACCCCCAAGTCCCCGTCTGACCGCGAGCTGAGAAGCTCCCATGAGGAGCGCAGGGACCTGTCCAGCAGCTCCGGCCTGGGCCTGCACGGAAGCTCCTCCAACACGAAGACCTTGGGCAGCCAGAGCTTCAACACCTCAGACTCCACTATGCTCACCCCGCCCTCCAGCCCGCCCCCGCCCCCACCACAGGACGAGGAGCCCGCCACCCTGCGCAGGAAGCCCCACCAGATACGTGAGCGTCAAGAGACAGAGCCCCAGGCCTCGGGGGCCCCACCGCCCCCACCAACCACTGCTTTACGGCACCCCCGGGAGCCAGCCCAGCCCCCCCGGGAGGAGGTGCGGAAGTCATTTGTGGAGAGTGTGGACGACATCCCCTTCGCTGACGACGTGGAGGACACGTATGAGGACAGGACCGAGGACTCAAGTCTGCAGGAGAAGTTTTTCACGCCCCCGTCCGGCCCGCCCCTCTCTGAGAGGCCCCTCCGGCCACCCTCGGCCAAGGAGAATGGCAGGTTGCCTAGTCTGGAGAGTGGGGCCCACCTGCAGAAGAGGGGGCTGCCCATCGTCTCTCCGGAAGCCAAGGAACGGGCCGAGCAGCGCATGCGGGCCCGGGAGAGGTCTGTGAAGAGCCAGGCGCTTCGAGACGCCATGGCCACGCAGCTGCGTCGGATGAAGGAGATGGAGACGGGGGCCAGGGCCTCCAGGCCCCCCGGGGGCGCCGGCCGCAAAGCCTCCTCAGGGCCCTCCAAGGGCAGAGCCTCCACCCCCGCATCCCACAGAGGCCCCGAGGAGCCCACTGCGAAGCACAAAGCCGCCAGCGAGGAAATCCTTTCGCCCACATCGGACTCAGCAGCCCTGGACGGCTCGCTCACCTCCTCCGAAGGCTCTAGCGGGAAGAGCAAAAAGAGATCGTCACTGTTCTCCCCCCGCAGAACCAAGGAGAGGAGAACCAAGGGGGAGGGCCGGCCCCCCGAGAGACCCAGCCCAGACCTCCTGGAGGAAGTGGCCACTAAGCCCAGGTCCTTGTGGAAGTCGGTCTTCTCTGGGTACAAGAGGGACAAGAAGAAGAAGGACGACAAGTCCTGCCCCAGCACCCCCTCCAGTGGGGCCACCGTGGACTCAGGGAAGCACCGGGCGTCGCCCAGACTGAAAGCAGGTACGTGGGCCCCCAGGGCTCCCGGGGCAGAGCACAGTGGCGGGTTATTCTCCAAAGGTCCCATCCCGGTGCAGCCGCCCCCGCCCTGCGCACACATCCCCCACTCCACCTACACTGCTCGGGGCCTTGGAGCTGGGCTGGGCTGGCAGGGGAAGGAGAAGGGATGGAAACTGACAGAGGGGCTGAGAGGGGCCTCCTTGCTCTGGCTCCTGGGGTGGGAGGAGAGTCACTTCACCTGGACGTGAACCAGAGGAGCTGCCCTCACCCAGCACCCCGCTCCCCCGCCCCCCCAGAGCTACAGCTCCGGCGCCAACTGAGCTTCTCCGAGGACTCAGACCTCTCCAGCGACGACGTCCTCGAGAGCGCCTCCCAGAGGTCGAAGCGAGAGGTACGCAGGATGGTGGGTGGCCGGCAGGGGCTTCGGCGGCCCCGTGGCTGCTATCCCCCATGGAGCGCTGGTCCGTGATGAGGTGGAAGGGGGAGGGGGCTCCGAGCCTCACCCGGGGGCCCAGGCAGGAGGCACAGGAGGACTGAGCTCAGTTTTCTCAGGCAGCAGCCGGAGCGACTGCATCTGTGGCAAGAGTTTCTGGGTTCAGGCATTCCAGGCCCAAACATTGTCTGTCTTTAGGAAGCGGCCCCACACTGCCCCTCAGTTCCTTTGTCCCCCATGGAGCAGCACCCCCTGGGCCAGAGATGGGGCGGGGGGCCGGCTGTTTATGCCCAGAGCCCCACGAGGCTGCAACAGTGGGGGGCCTTCCTCGTCAGCACCGTCCAGCCCTGGGCCCACGCTCCCTGCTCCTGCCCAAGAGGAGGCCCAGGTGCCTCCTGCCCCCCTTTTGAGTGAAACTCTTCTCCGGAACGTCCTGCACCTCCTTTAGCAGGCTCCCCGGGACATGGCCTTGCTCTCCAGAGAGGCCGCGGCAGGCCTGTGTCCCGCCCCCTCCTCCCGGCCTGATCCAGCTCCTCTTTGATAACTTGGCAAACCGAGAGGAAGCCAGTCTTCTAGTCGTCACCTCGTGCTTGACTTGTGTGTCCCCCTGGGCCATGCCAGCTCGGCCTCTCAGAGGTGTCCATCCTCCCAGAAGGACACCTAGGTAGCCAGCCCCACAGGTGATGGTGGAGCCCCCGTGTGCCACCCCCACGGGGACCTGCCTCGGGGGCTGCTGCTGTGCGTACCCCCCAGGGTCCTGCTTCTGGGCGTGTCCCAGCACATCCTGGTGGGGGCCTGGCACTGCGGGGGGTGCGGGGCTTGTGGGGAGGGAGCATGTGGTCTCTGTACAGACATGCAGACCAGTCAGCCCCAGCCTTCCATCTGCGGTTCCCTCTGAGGTCAGGTCCGCCCACCGTTCCTGTTAATTAATGAACCGCCTGGCACCATGCTGAGCGGCAGGCTGCCTGAACCGCCTCTGCCGAGGCCACAGCTCACTGCGCACAGCCTCTCCCTGCGGTGCACAAGGTGCTCGCAGCGCCCACCCACATAAGCGACAGGTCAGGGACCTGCTCCTGGAATCCCAGCCCCTCGCGTCGCACATGCTCCCACGGGGGCAGCCCTGTACGGGAGCGAATGTCCCAACAGCCACTGGGGTGCAGGGTTGGACTGAGCGGGAGAAAGCACCTGCTGTTTTAAGAGTGGAAGCTAAAGGTGAAGGGACTGAGAAGGACAGATGGGCAGTCACAGAACAGTCACGGGTTGTAAAGTGCAGCACGAGGGATACAGTCAGTGACACTGTGATAACTAACTGTGTGCGGGCTGGGTGGGCACTGGAAACATCAGGAGGTCACTTTGTAAAGTACGTGATTGTCTAACCGCTGCGCTGTGCGCCTGAAGCCAATACAAAGTGATTCTGAATGTCACCTGTGATTGAAAAGCAACAGAAGCTAACGCAGGGAAAGAAACCAAATGAAAAGCAGCCGTCTCGCTGGCAGTTTAAGGAAGCCGGATGGTGGATGGCGCAAACGGATAACGACACTGGACGGGCAGCCCCAAACTCCTGAAAGCCCCGTCACCAAGGAGGAAAACGACTCTGTTTGTAGCAAGAACTTCATGAAATTTTTAGGGGCGAAGGACCGCAATGCCTACAAAAGTTTCAGGAAAACAGATGAGATACAAAGACCGTGTCCCTCCGGTGTGTGCAAAGCCAGTCAGCCAGTGTAGGCCAAGGTGTTCGTTGTCCTCTTTGAGCTCTTCCGTTCTGCCGGCTTCGAGATCCTCAGAGCAGAAGGGAGGGGAATGCAGGCGCCAGGTCAGAGCAGGGTCTGATGGACTCATGAGGGGCCGCGCGCTGCCCACGCCGCTAGGCTGCGCCTCCGAGTCACCAGCCCACCCTGAGGAGGCAGCTGCAAAACTAGTGCCTGCGTTTTGCTTCATTTTTAAAAAAAAACAAAAATAACATTTTTATTTAAAATGTTTATATAGAAAAATTAAGGTAATACACGTTTTTTTTTAAGTCACCACGTTGCCTTTAAACAGGAGAGAACTTGCATTTACATCTTTTTTTTTTGCCTCAGTCTAACTTGAATACATCCCAGGTGGCCTCTCGCTGCTGCCACCATGGCCCGCCAGTGGCAGGCCTGTCCCAGCTGACCACAGACACGCCGGCCCGGCTGACCTGGCACAAACACGCGGGACTTCAGGCCGCTGCCGAGCTTGTGCTCCCTCTCGGCAGGACCCCCAAAACGGCCACCCCCAGACGCCACAGTGTGCGTGTTGAGTGCTGTTCCTTAGGCTGTAGTTTCATGGTTCCAGGAAGTTTTCCCGGTGCTGCTTGGGAAAAACGCCAGTCTTCTTTTCCTTAACCGACTTGTTCTAATAACAAAATCCTTCCTCGTAGATGACTGGTGGGCGACGTGGGTCCCCTGAGAGGTGGGGTCCACGTGCGCAAATTTAAACGCAGCTGCCAGAAGGCTTGCTCCTTCTCCTCAGGGCCCGCATGCTCTTGGGAACGCAGGCCCCGCACCGGGATCACTGCGGCTGTGGGAAAAGCAGTAGGGGCATCCCAGGCTGCGGACCTCCAGACCTGCAGCCCCACGGGTGGGGCGGGGAGAGGAACTGACCTCAGCTGTGACTCAGCTCCGCTCTGACCGAGGGGTTACAGTCACAGCCTGAAACATTTCTGATAAATACCAGTTATTCCTGTGATTTCAGGCCCCTTCACTGTGTATAATCAAGAAATGCGCCCCCCCACCCCGTCCCAGGGTCGCTGGTGGCAGTGGGCATTCTGGCCCTGAGTGGGGAGCCCTGCCAGTGGGGGGCCTTTGGAAGAGGACGTGGGTCGATGCTCAGCCTGCCCTGTCTGTCTCTGGCGATGGGGGTCCCCACAGCCCGGCCCTGTCCCAGCACCTGTGACATTCAGTGGGAAGGAGCCACCTGAATTGCCACAAGCAGGCGGCTGCTGAAGGAGCAGTGGCATCTGTAACCATACACCTGCACAGTTTCAAGTTACATATGAGGGAGACTGAGGAAGGAACAAGAGGCTTGGGGCACGAGGAAGAAGCTGTCTTCCCGGAAGAGCACTGAGCCTGGCCAAGTCAGCGCGGGGCTCCTGGAGGCACCGCTGGAGGGCCTGCACCCCCTCCCAGCCCTGCGTGACATTCTGAAAAATAATTTTGCTTTTGCCTGTTTTTGTTTTAAACTTCTGATTTTACTCCTCTATGTTCTATTTTTAATTATTATTATCATTGCTATTCTGTTTTGTTTTCCGCCGCAATCTCTTTAAAAGTCGATTTTTGTGCCACACGCCCTGGCGTCCGGGAGACCGTGCGCACCAAAGGTAGTGCCTCGTTCCGTCGGCCGGTCACTGTTGCATGCGTGTCTGCGATTAACCACGGCGCCCGGCCCGGCCACAGCTCACTAACGGTCCTGCGTGCATGGAGCGGTCACGTACAGGAGCCGCTGGGTCAGGACAGAGACGCAGGGACACGCCCTGTGTGTGGGTTTGAGAGCATGAGGCGGCACCGGGCTGCAGGCCGGGGGACAGGGCTGCCCACTGGGACTGGGTGCTGCTGGAATGGTGGGGGTTCATGACCCTTGGCCCCTGCTCTGCAAGGAGCCATGCTCTGAGAGTAGAGGTGATTAGAACGTACAGCGGGGCTGCATTCGGGCATCTCCTACCAAGTCTCCTTTATCTTCTTGGAGGCGATGAAGAAGGTGTTATGGATCGAGGCAAATCCCCCGGCAGCTGCCTCTCAGAGGTTGCCCAGTGCCCCTTTGCGGCATCTGGCACTGCCACGTGCCCTCACTGCTCACCTCTGCCCGTGGAGTTCCCTTGACAGTTCCTTGGTGGAATTGCCCAGGATTTGGCCACTGGCCACCTTGGTAGTTCATGGCGTCGGCTGCACCTGGGTAGACCCAGGGTCTGGACAGAGTCACCCCCGTAGTTCCCTGTTCAAACTGTTAGCTAGTGGGGGTTCACTCAGACTTAAAGCAGAAACATCCTTGTTTTCTTTACTTCAAATGTTACTTCTTAAAAGAACCTTATAAATAATTGCTCATCTGAAAAAAAGTGGCTTTTGATACCAAACCAGAAAATGAAGGGACCCTGACTTTTCATTCCCTGTATGTCTCCTATAGGCAGGAGGTGTGGGAAATGTCTTACGAATATTTTTACCCTAAAAAAGTCCTAAGAAGAGCAGGCGGCCTTGTATGGGAAACAGGCGGACCCTTTGTTGCGCTGGCTCCCTGGCTGTACTCCTCGAGCCTCCTGTCCCTGTCACCGCAGGAAAAAGTCTCCCTGTGGGATTTCGGGCTGCAGCCTGGGGGTCTCCGCACGCCACCCGTGGGCTCTGCGACCTGGAGCAGGGCCCTCCGGGCCCCTGCCAACCAGTGTCAGCCCCTCAGGCCTGTGTGCAGCGGACTGAGGAAATGTCTCATTCCCTCCAGCCAAGAACTTACACGGAGGAGGAGCTGAGCGCCAAGCTGACCCGGCGTGTGCAGAAGGCGGCGCGGAGGCAGGCCAAGCAGGAGGAGCTGAAGCGGCTGCACCGAGCCCAGGTAACACCAGGGGGCGCTCCAGGTCACGAGGGGCGTCACAGCACCCTCCTTCCAGCCAGCCTGTCCTGGTCCCCAGTGAGGGCGGCTGAGGAGGACAGGGCAGAGCAGAGGCAGACGGGGGCGTCCCGTTGCCTGAGAGGACAACCCTGAAGTCTCAGGCCCCAAGCCCCTGGCTCGCTGCAACTACGGAGCCTCGACTTCGTGCAGCTGTTGGTAGAAAAGGGGAAGAAGCCACACTTTGTGCCCCCAGACCCCTAACTGTGGAGCAGTCATTGCGAAGGCAACTTATTCAGTGGCAGGGACAGTTCCTGAGGGGTTCCGTGACCGCCAGCCCCCGAGGGGTCTGGGACTTCCTCCCCACCATTGGCCTCTGTCTGCAGGCCTCCCAGATCCTAGACCACCTGGATCAGCGGTGGGCGGGGTTGAGGAGGGGGGAACTAAAAACTTCTTTACACAAAGTGATGAAAAGTCTCTAAATGCAACGTAGTTTTTGAAGGAAATCACTGGTACACAGCTGTAGTCAGAAAGCGTGCTCATCCGAAGCTAAACCACAGTGAAACGCTGGAACAGCAGGTGCACATGCCAGCGGGTCTTCCTCTGGATCCCACATCTCGTCGTTCCCTTCCTTGGGCGTCCCCCTGGGGCCTGTTGTTAGTCCCCACTGGTGCTCAGGACCAGCCCCCTACACACTCCAGACAGGCTCCGGCCAGCTGCCCCTTCTAGATTCGTTTATTCCATCTGGCAGAGAGAGGAGGCCACTGTCAGAAAGGTCCCGGGCCGTCACACTTGAGTCCTCCCTGTAGGAGTTAATCCACTTCCGGTGGGACTGGCCACTCCATGGCGCCCACACACGTGGTGCAGACGGGCCGGGGCTCACACGCGCCCTTCGCCCAGGGGAGCGTTCATCTCTCCCCCTCCTGGCGGCCAGGCAGTGAGAGACCGGTGCTCCTGTGGTCGTGTCCCCACAGATCATTCAGCGGCAGCTGGAGCAGGTGGAGGAGAGGCAGCGGCACCTGGAGGAGAGAGGGGTCGCGGTGGAGAAGGCGCTCCGTGGAGAAGCAGGTACTGTCGGGGCACCCAGGACGGAGTTGGCCCAAGGGAAGCCCCCACCCACCCCCACAGTAGGGCTGGCTCTGTGTCACCTCAGCTTTCTCTCGGGCAGGCATCTCTGGGCCCCTTCATCGCTGAGGTTGGGGCCTTCTGTGTGGGACGGCCCCGGGCCCACGCCAGCCCGCCACCCTGTCTGAGGGCTGGCCATCAGCGAGCAGGAAGAACTCCTGCTCCACTCCCTCTGTTGGTGGCAAGCGCCAGGCCTGCCCCTCCCCCTTTCCCACCCTGTCACCTTCTCTAGAAGAAAAGACATGGCAAAGGGAGCCTGCACCCCAAGGAACCATCACAGAACTGCACAGGCAGGGCCCCACCTGCCCCTCGTGCCGCTTTCTGTCCTTACCTCTCTGGGCCCCTGCCACTCCAGCTACTCAGAGCAGTGCAGGTGCCCCGCAGAGCCCTTCGCCTCCTGGGGCACCGCACGCAGATGCCTGCGTGATCCGGCCACCCAGGGCAGGCGGGCAGGTGCGGGGACTGTGGGGAGCCGGTACTGAATGGGCACTGGGCAGGAGCCATGAGGGCTGGGGGCGGGGGCCGCCATTTGGGGAGGACCTCCAGTGCGTCGTGTGGCAGCACCCCTGGTGGAAGCTGGCCTGTGGGGGCGTTGGCACAGTTGGGCACAGAGAGAGCAAGGAAGTCCCCGAGTCATCCGGGGTCCCCGTTGGTGCAAGATCTGGAAGCCCCTGGGCCAACCCACCTGCAGCCCTACTGCAAGCATGGAGGGACTGGCATCAGCCTTCTCAAGAGTCACACGTCTCGGTCCCGTTTCTAGATGGGAGACCTCGTCTCCTGCAGGGAACACAGGCCTCTCCAGGTGGGGAATGAAGAAAAGGGGGTGACAGCCTTACCTGGTGTGGCACTGGGGCCGTGGCAGGCAGGCCGTCTGTGAGCCGAGGGAGAGCCAGTGGCCAGCAGCCAGGCGTGGGACCTGCTACTGCCCTCTGACCTTGCTGACCGAGGCTCCCGCGGGGCAGCCCCATCATGCAGGCCTGGGGGTGGGATGAGCTCAGGCCCTCGAGGACCGGCGCCCACTGTGGCAGTCAGGCTCGGACGTGGAAGGGAGCCTTCTCTCCAGGCCCTTTGAGGGATGAGGGTGGACTCCGGCCTCAGCCACCAAAGGAAATGCAAAACCCTGAACCGCCGCGCAGCCGACGAGCCGGAGCCTGGCCGTGTGGCTGCTGGCCAGCTGGCCGCGGCACCCAGGTGTGGCGGCGGTGTCTCCGCCGACATCCTTGCTCCTGTGCTCAGGGCGGGTGACTCTGCAGCTGACTCGCGGCCCTACCCTCGCCGCTCTCCCTTCTGGCAGATGACACCGGGAGGAGGCCTGGGCTACCCTTCTCCTGCCCTTCGCTCCAGGTCGCCTCGGCCACAGCAGGAAGCGAAAGGCCGGCCTCCCGGTGTGTTGTCAGACCAGCTCAGCAGGCATGTGCCCCTGCATTTCACGGTTCGCAGACGTGCTTAGGGGAGACGCCCTGCCCTGCCCCTGGCTCACACGAGGGCGGACGCCCCCCACCGCCCCACAGAGCCACCCAGCCTACGATGTACCTCAGAGTTTCCGCAGCAGCCGAGGGGCCACTGAAGGGCGTGCCATTGAAGCCTGGCATGGGATTTTCCCAAAGTTCCTCTTTCCAGTTGCTTAGATAATTACCTTTTCATGAACATATGCAGCCAGGATTTCGTCTAAGTCAGTGGTTTTCGATCTTTTTTAGCAGCAGAACCCTTTTTAGAAACCACATTATAAGTTCAAGTTTAACTCAGAAAGAATTACTCCAGAACGTGAGTAAACACAAACTGGAAAATGCGGGTGTTGGTGGAGGGCTGCCTCTGCTCCCAGCCCACGTGGGTGGGGAGCCTCCCAACACACGGCAGTGGCTGTGACTGGTGGCAGTTCTGGCAGCGCACGGGGAACACCGGGCACACGTGGTGGAGCAGCAGGACTGGCTTCCACATCGAAGTCACCGACAAACCCAGCAGCAGCTCTCACACCTCCCGGCGAGGAGACAGACAGGCTCCCAGATGTCGTCGCCACGTGCTGGGCTGTGGCATATGAGCCACTTGCCCAGAGGACCTCGCGTGACAGGAGCGCATTACTTTCCAGAGCGTGGACGAAGGAACAAGTGTCACCTTCCTGTCCTGTTAACGGGCAGTGAAGACAGTCTCCGAGGAGGCGGAAGAAACCCGGTTTACCTGGCATGCGAGTTAAGTGTTGATGATCTTCCGCAGGTCAAAAGTCAGCACATCACACATTTGAACGTGTGTGTCTGGTTTAAGGTTTTAAGCAAGTTGAAAGTCTCGGTGAATCGCGTGCTTGGGAGACACCTGGAACCACACTTGAGGTGCCTTAGGGTTCCGCAGAACAGTTTGAAGACCACCATTCTAGCCCAGATAAATACGTATGTATCCTGTCTATAAAGACAGGGTTCGGTAGCTTCATTGGGAGGTTTCCCAAGATGCATTTGGGAAATTCTGGGACTATAGTAGCTCTTACCATAAGACTGTATTTCCAAGTGTAGGATTTTCCCTCTCTTATTTAAGTACCTTGCTCCCACGGCTCTCCTTTTGTCAGAAGTCCGCGGCCCTGTCCCTCCTGGGCAGAACTCAACCTGGAGGCCAGTCTGTGCGCACTGGCTGCCTCGGCATCGCTCCCCTCTCGGGGATCCAGGCGCTCCCAGCCAGCCTAGCATGACAGTCTGAGTCTCCAGCGACGCTCACCTGCCCCTTCCCTGGTGGCACGCATCTGGGCAGCCTGCTGTTCAGTCTCACTAGTTAGGCTAAGCTTCCGTTGCTGAGGGGGGCCAGCGGCCCAGTCAGCCATACCACCCTTCCAGGGCAGAGAGGCGGAACGGGCCTCCCACCATCCGTTGGTCTCACCTCGCCCAAGGCGCACGAACAACCAGAGCTTTCAGCCGCGGGCAGGACAGAGACTGATGGGCGTTCCGCCTGGAGCCCTGGGAAGCTCTTGCTGCTCCTGGAACCCTGACTCACACCCGAAGCGCTGGGTCAGCCTTGCGCAGTCGGAAAAGCACCACATTTTGCATTCTCCTTTCTGGTGCACCCATTCTCGAAGAGGCGGCCCTGGTGGGGAGCAGAGGGCAGCCAGTGTTGGCGTGCAGTCCTGGGAGAGGAAGAGCGGCTGGCGTTTGCTGAGCTCTGCGTGCCTTCGTGACTTTGGGCAAGTGGGGGCAGCCAGACACAGCTGAAAGCCAGGAGTCTGGTGGCCGGTGGGCCTCCGAGAGCCTTCGGACAAGCAGTCACAGCCTGTACCCCCTTGCTTCGGGAGAGGGGACCGCCGAAACGGAGCCTGACCGCAGAGGAGCAGCATCTCTTTCACCATGACACCCCACCCCCCACCCACCCCCCCGCAAAAGATTTTCTGCAAGGCCCTGAGCTCACAGTGGGGCCATATGCAAGGCGAGAGCTCTGGCCGCCTTCACACCTGAGGACTGGAGGCCCTGCCAGGCGTTTTCTGGGTGTTTACATCCTGTCTGCTGCCCCTGGCCTGCCCTCGAATGTTTTAAATCCTCTTAGGTTAGGTCGGGTCCCAGCAGGGCCGGGACTCCCCACACAGCCAAGGCCTTTGGTCCTCACCGATGGTCAGCAGTGTTAACAGCGCCGTCACCCGTGGGTTAGTGAGCACGAGGCCACCCTCCCCACCCCAGCAGGGTGTGCTCAGCTCAGCATGTGTGTGCCCTGAGAGGTGCACGCGTCCCAGCCGTTCCTCTCCCCGTCTTGCTGCATCTCTGTTCCTTACGCTTCCTGTCCTTGATGGCGTGGGGTGGGGGGCGGGGGGCGGGCGGCCGGCGGCCTGGCAGGCTATCGGGTCCAGTAACTGTCTCCATCGATTCCCGTTGTAGACTACTGGGGAGAGTCTTGTTACAGTGGCCTCATCGACTTGCACCTGGGTGGTATGTATGGCAGCCCCTGCTGCTGACACTGACCTGTTGCCCCCATCCCCACCCCCACTCTCCTTCCTCGGCCCCTGCTCACGAAGGGCAAGAAGCAATCAGCCCCGTGACCGAATGGCAAAGCACAGGCTCTTTTCCAGCCTGACGGAGCGTCTGCCCCCCCCCCACCCCCCATGAGCTCCAGAGAACAGCAGAGGTGGCGTCCACTGCCGGGGTCACCTGAGTTTCTTATGATCGAAGGTCACCTGTCCCACCAACCTCACATCTGCACCGTGGTCCTCCTGATAGCGTTTTGGTGGTTTGACATCCAGCGCGCACACCACACCCCCACACACACTCCCCAGTGTGCCCGCACAGCTGGCAGGTGGCATCTACTGGGAAGCTCACGTTTCCCCCAGGAGGACCTGGTGCTTTGGGGAGGTGCCTCTGGGGGTTTCTGCCCACCTCACCAACCTCGGGCCAAGTTGACGGCCACCTGCCACAGCGCCCCTCCCTCCCTCCCTCCCTCCGTGCTCTGTCCAGGGCTGACTTCGCGATGGGGCCCCAGGCCTGCCAAGTCAGAAACCTCAGAAACCGGGGTAACTCACAGACCCTGGGAAGTGGGAGGTCCCTGCCTTGGAGGAAGTCCAGAGCTGCGATGTCATTTGTATTAAATGAGAGGGACGCCCAACCCACGAGCCTCGTCTCCAGACGCTGACGCTCTGTTGAGAGAAGGGCCACGCGGCCGCCCCTGAGGAGAGTGGGGCTCTGAGTCCCTGCACTCTGACCGGGCAGGCTCCTTGCCGACACGTGGCCTTAAGACACGACAGCTGGCAAAAACCATTCTCATTTTTTACCACCATCTCATCCGTCCATTTAAAACCCAAAGGTGTGGTTCGGCAAGCCCTGCCATGAGCCTCCCAGGGAGCCAACTGGCTCCTGGCTCCATGCCTGGGCTGGGGGTCACCGGGCCCTAACCTCTGAACTCTGACCCCATGGCCCATGGGCTGTCCAGGGACTTGCACGCTCGTGGCCATCAACGCTGTAAAAGGGCTGATGCTTCCGTTCCGATTAACAGACCCCCTTTCTTATCTGATGTCCTTTCCTGCCTCCTCCTAACGGTCCGGGGGATGTTTGTGTCATTTCTGAGTGGATCTCAATGTGTGAACATGTGGTCGTTTTTTGTTTTTTGTTTTTTGTTTTAAATTCAAAATCTCCTGGAAGGGATAGTGAAAACCGATTTCTTTAAGATTCTGTTCACCCTCCCTCCCAGGTCACTGACTACCTCCTACATGTGGCGTAGTTTTTTCTGTCCCCACTGCGTGAGTGACCAGGGCCTCTGGCGATTGTCCTTTCTGTGTCCCTGAACTCCAGCTATGAGCCTTTCAGATTTAGAACTGCAGGGGAAAATGAAATTGATTTTTAAAAAGGAAACTCAGTGTGTCTCCTGAACGACAGAACATCTGTGATGCCACTGCTTGACTCTTATCCGCGCATCTCTCCTTCTTCAGCCCCTGTGATTTCTGTGTGACAGTTGGACTTGTCCTGTGGGTTCTGATGGCCACACAGAAGCGGGAGAGCCTCCCAGAGGGCATCACGGTGTCCCCAGGCAGAGAGCCCTGCTCCCGGCGGCCCCAGAGGAGCAGGTACCAGAGTAGGTCCCTTCAGACCCTGCCAACGTTCCAGCCTCGGGGCCCTTGACAATGGTCACTATTTGGGGGAAGAAATTATCCTTCCGAATGCTGAAGCCTGAATCGTAGACCCAGATTGCTTCTCTGTCCCTGCGTCCCATCCCCAAAAGGCCGCACCGAGAGCCCGTCACTGGGCCAGCTCCGTAGGTTCACAGTTGTAAGTACACAAAACTGAGTTTATTCTTTAATTATTATTTTTCATACGAACAGCTATAAACCCAGCCTGCATACACCTCGTTTTCAGAGAACGGCAGCGGCTCACAGACGCGGCGCACGGCCCAGGCGGCCTTTCACCGCTGCTGGCGAGCCAGGGGCGAGCGCGGGCGGGCCGCGAGGCTGCCCCTCGCCTCCCCTCGGGCTCTTTCTGTCCCGTTTGCTGCGCTGTTCTGATGCTGGCAGAGTTGGCTTGTCTGTTCCGTCTGAGCCTTCACCTGGCTCCGTCTTTGCTTAGGAACTTTAGAATCCTTGCAGTTTCCCAGCATTCTCCTACGTGCGTGTGTGGATGTACCCTCACATGTGTGGGTGCACGCACGTGGGTGTGCTGGATCTCAGGTCTTAAGTGCTGGCTTTTTCTTTTTCTTTTCCTTTTTTTAATTTGTTCTTAATTTTTCTGGAGATCCGTTCTGTAGTCAGTTTCGTTCCCCAAGGCATCCCTGGCGCTGCTGTCTGTGCCAAGCCAGGCCTCCACACCGGCATAATGGGGGCGTGCCGCCGCCAGGTGCCCAGCCCGCCTGACCCCTAGTGGGGCCACACTGCCGCCGCTGCCCTGGCCCGGGACAGTCCCTTGGCCGTGTCAGGCTGGCACAGGCACCGAGCCATGAGGCTTCCTGGCCGGAGGAGCAAGAACCATCGAGCATAATCTGAGTCAGCAGGAGAGTTGGCCGGCCTCCCTGTCTTCAGGCTACGCGGCCTGGGCGGCATGGAAAAGAAAGTCGGTGAGGGCCCTACTGCAGATACCTGACCCCCGGAGGCTCTCCCGCCTGGGCCGGCAGCTTTCCTCACGTTTGACCGGGTGGACTGAGCCTGGCCTGAAAGGGACTGTCCCTGACACGAGTAGGAAAAAAGAACAAAGGCCCGGTGCCATCCGTAGCCCGAAGTGGATAAAGCGCCTTGCTGCCGAGTGCATACATAGTGGCGTGACTGCCCAGAACATGCGTGAGGAATGGAAGTCGCCCGACAAGGCGAGGCTGGCGTGCGGCTGCCCACGGGGACCAGTCCGGGGCTCCTGCATGGGGAGGCGGTGCCTCTGATGGGCTGCTCAGGGAGCTGCCCTCTTGCCGCCTAGGAGACCGCAGAGGCCAAGGAAGGCAGCGTCGAACGGTGTCGTTCCTGCAGGCAGGGTTTCCCCGAAGTATCGCTGGGAGGGCAGCCCTGAACTCGGGGCGCCTGAGAGATGTTCGTACAGGGCCGAGCCGCCGTGTATTGGAAGGTCGGGGGGGCGATTTTGTGCCTGAAGAGGACGCTGGTGTACGGTGCTCGTGGTTGAGCACTGGGATTTCTGCGTTTTCGCGTGGAAATGCAGCTGTAAGTGGTGGCTCAGCTCCTGAGAAGAACCCCACTTTCCTCAGCGTGTGTGTAGTGTGCGGTGCTGGGCCTTCAGACCCCAGGCCACGGCCAGCTCCCTGCAGGGACAGCAGCAGCCCCAGTTGGGACCTTGGGGACCCACCTGGCTCCCTCCCAGTCGTCCCCTCACTGTGCCCGGCCGGCCACAGGCTGGAGGGCCTGTCCAGCATGAACCTGCAGTGACGGCTCCTCCGTGTAGCAAGGGGACTGGGGGCCGGAGTTGGGAGGAGAGGCAGAGCCCACGGCTGCTTCCCAGCTCGGCTGTCTCCGCATTTCTCGCCCCGTCTTCCCGAGACCGACCCCTCCTGGCTTTTTGCCGTGGCTGCCCCACCCATCGCTGCATCTCTCACTGCACAGCGAGCGTGTGGCTGGCGCAGGGCCTGGCCGTCAGAGGCACCAGGCGTTTCTCGTGTAGTTGATTTGTCCGTAAAGCAGGCCCAATGGGCTAGTCGGGTATTTCTCACTCTTACTCAGCACCAACGTAGAAATCCACGGATTAGACAGAGCCAGCAGAACGGAACGGGCGAGTGGCAGGTGCAGACCTCGGGCCACCTCCCGGCCGGACGCTGGCCCGCGGCTGTCGCCCCGCCCTCACCTCCTCGTGAGAACCGTGCCAGACCCTTCCCTGCGCCCCAGCCTCAGGGGCCTAGAGGACCAAGAGGATGGAAGTCGGGCTGGGCTTGCGTGTATTTTGTGTGGACGTCCACGCCCCCGTCCTGAGTGTCGGCCGGTGGTTGGTTTCCTGTCAACTGATAGGGCGGGGGCAGGGGGGTGCGGCGCTTTGGGGGTAAAGTGCCGTAGACAAAGCTTGCCCGAGGAAGTTGGAGGAGGATGGAAACAACGGACAAGCACAGAGAAGGAACCGCCAGAGGATGACTCACCTTCCCCTGCCACCGGCTCTGCTGTATGGCCGGGCCTGGCGTAGGGTGTCTCAGGTCCGGGGCAGCGTGGGAGAGCAACAAGCACCCCTACTGACCCCACCCCCGGTCGCCGAGAGGGTGAGACCCAGCTCGGGCCCCGGCCTCACTGCGTCCCCCAGCCAGGTCACATCCCCTCTGGGCCTCTACAGAGACCGCAGGGTGGGGTGACTGCGCCACCCCACCAGGCCTTTGTGAGATTCTGCGTCTGACAGCGTCCAGAAGCCACCTTCTGAGAGACCCTCCGAGAGCCTCTGTCGGCACCTTGAAGGGGACAGACTCAGTTCAGCACAGGAAAGCCAGATCGGGTTTCGGCCCGGTGGTGCCACACGTAGGTGCTGGGAGCCTCAGACTTCGCAGGAGGGATGCTGGGGCCCATCCTGGTGGCGGGACTTGAAGGGCCGAGGACACGCGGAAGCGGCTCTGTCTGGGCTACTGCTGTGCCCCTGGGACGTGCCAGACTGTGCCAATTCTCTGCTGCTCCTCACAAAGCGCCTGTCACCCGCCCCCAGGGGCCAAGGCATGTGGCCACACTTCAGGAGGAAGTGCTGCGGCAGAGGGAACAGCTCGCTACCCGGCCGAGCTGGCGGTGTCAGGGCAGGGCGGGCGGAGAGCCCCTGCCAGGACCGAGTCCCGGGTTTGCTGCGGGGCCCCAAGGACGTAGAGCTGGTTTGAGAGGGTGAGACAACGCGGCTGTAACAGGGACGGAACCCCAGCGTTTAAAAGTTTTGAACTTCTGTTTGCCGTGAGCTCGACGCCACCTTTGCCTCAGAACACGTGGACCAGACCCATCCCTCACAAGAGGCGCCCTGACCACTGCCTCTGCCCCCCACGCTCACTGCGGGCCAAGGCTGCGCACAGCCCCCGATGGGACTCATGTTTCCGGTGATTTCCCCACCTCGGGTCCTTGTTAAAACCGTCTTTATCGGCTGTATTTCCTGGTTATTAAAATAGTACAGGTCGTGGGTGTGTCAGAGCGTGCAGAAAAGTCTAGAAAGTCAGAGCCACACGGCGTGGGCTTGCTGGCTGCCCTCGGGTAGCCCTCCAGCCCTCGGCGTCCTGCCCCGGACACCGTCAGGGGTCACTTTCCCTTTTTTTAAACACTTGCTTCACCCAGTGCGCCCTTTTCTGATTTCATTTCCTGATTTCTCTTCTGAAAGTTCTACGATGCCCTGTCGCCCTCTGTACGAGGGAGGGCCTACCAGGGTGCGGTCGGCGTGAGGGGGGCGGAAGGCTGTACTCTGCGAGGCAGGTGCAGGCACGTCGCCCCCGGTGGTGGGCGCGTGTCACGCCCCTGTGCCCTGCACGCGGGTGGGGCGTGTCTGTCCCAGGACACAGCCGGGCACTCTCAGCACGGCCTCTGTGCTTTTGTAACGGCGGGGGCTGAAGGTAGGCACCGTGCGTTTGCTAAGAGAGGAACGCTCTCTGCCCCCAGACCCCGTGCATCCCTGGTCGCAGCTGTGTCTGTGAGGGCTCTAGGTGTGCCCAGCGTCTCACACACTCGCACTCACAGCTCCAGCTGCAGCCCTGAGCTTCACCAGAGACCAGACGCACGCACGCGGCACTGGCGGCCCTGCGAGGGCTTGGGCAGGGAGGAGCACGGTGCCTGCAGCTGTCCCACGGCACAGTAGGGGGCCCTGAGCCAGGCGTTTGTCCGTCTGTCTGTCTGGTGGCTGGAACAGGATCGCTGCTCCCACCCAGGCTCTGGCAAAGCCGCCCGCTCACCTGCCAGCCCCGGAGTTCCCGGGCGTGTCTGCTGGGTGCGCTCTGCGCCCCGCGTGCCCCTGTGGTTCTGTGATGGTCCCTGCTCAGCTCCTCCCCACTCCCCGGGGCACCGTCAGCTCTCAGCCTCCGAGGTGTCTCGGCACACTGTCCTGTCCCAGCCTCCCTGCCCGCGGCTCTGTCAGCCTTGTCACTGTGGGTGCTGGCACGTCTTGTCGTACAGTCCAGAGTGTGACAGCCTTCCCCAGTGGCATTGGATCCCACTGTTCAGGTGGGAGGGACAGAAGAGGGGGTGGCTCTCCCTGGCCCACGAGGGAGACAGCAAATTGGACTGGGAGGATTGCAGGCGTGTCCCCTCGGAACTTCTGGTGTGGGGGTCCACGCATCGCAGCTGTCAGAGCAGGGCAGACCGTCGCCTGACCGGGTGCCGCTGCAGACGCGCCGCCCCCGTGGGCTGCAACCGCTGGGGCAACCTGCTCGACCCCTTCAGCAGCGGCGTGTCCGAGCCCCACTGCCCACTGGTGTCCATGAGCATGGGCACGGGCCGGGCTGGTCACCCAGGGTCACCACCTGCAGACCCAGCAGTAGGCCTGCTCCACGGAGGCCAGCAGACCTGTCCTGGGCCTTTGGGCGTTTTTGAGGAGGGAACCCAACACCCAAGACCCCAAAGCCCTGTGTGATGGCCCCAGGGCCCCCGCCCCCAGGGAGGCCTGGAGGAAGGAGGCGCAGCCCCCGGGGGCGTGGGCAGGGGGTGCACCTCGGGACCGCCCGAGCCTGCGCTGCACTGGCTTGCTCCCTGCTAGAAAAGGACTGGATTCATTTGTAGACTTTGTTTCCCTTGTTTCTGCTTTTCCATTTCTTGTATTTTTTTTTCTTTTCCTCCTGTTGCACCTTTCTCACTTTGATGCTTTTTGTCCTCTGCTTGTTTTTGTTTCACGTCCCCCTGCCCCTCTCCACTCCCATGTCCTCCTCCTCTTCCATGTGTCTCTCTCCGTCTCCTCCTCCTCTTCCTTGTTTGGTCCTTTTTGAAGTTGAGCCCAGTGGCGGGACTCCACGGCGTAGACCTCTCTCCTTCTGCCCTTGCTGTGTCCAGGAAGGTAACGTACCCCCGCCCCCCACCGCCTCGGGCAGTAGCAGCAGTAGTTGAAGAGGGACCCACCCCAGCTGTCTGTCTGTCTGTCTGTCTCTCTCTCTCTCTTTGACCCCTGATAGCCCTGTTACAAACTCCATGAGTGTGCGGCAGTTTCTCAAAAGGCACAGTATCCCTTTGACTGTCTCGGGAGGGGACGGGGTGTGGAGTGAAGCCAGGGGCCTCCGGGCCAGGCAGAGAGTCCCAGAGGTGGCTCCGCCGTCCGTGGTTGGGCCTCTCAGCCCCCAGCCCAGCAGGTAGAGGGGCCAGGTGCGCGGGCGAGGCGCCTCCCGCCTGCGGCAGCGGTTTGCAGCGGTAGAGTCAAGGAATACTGTCCTTCCAAGAGTGGTCTATGCAGATGCCCCGAGTCCTCCTCCCGAACCACCACGAAAGCAAACTTCTCTACCCCGTGTCTTGCTGAGTGTGTGTGTGTGTTTTGAGTTTGTCTGGTTTGAAGTCTGTTGTGGTGACCAGACTGTTGTTACCAAGGCATGTGGGGAGGGCGGGCAGTGTGGTCATGACTAACCCTTGCTAACCCCCCCTCCGCTCTCATGCCGCTCACCTTTGACTCTCATCCGCCTCCCCACGAACCTTTGCTCATTGGCTGTGAACAGTGTCTCCCAAGGCTCATGAGTGGTGTTCGGGTGTCTCCCCGTGGTACTGGGGTGGGGGAAGGGGGAGAGACCGCCCGGCGTGCTCACAGCTTGCCACTCGGGACAGCTTGCATGCCACAGGGTCCCGCCGTGTGCGGGCACACGGGCACACTGTGCAGAGACGCTCAGAAAGGAATGCGTGGAACTGAGCTACGGGCTGCTTCACCAGCCAGAGAGCCAAGTCTGTCGGGGTTGGGGGGGAGCCAGACCCTCCAGCACGCACTCCTCAGCAGAGGGCTCGGCCGGGCCTCCAGCAGAGCTCAGACTCAGGGCTTCGCCACGAGAGCACCACTGCACACGTTAGCTGCCCCGCATGCGAACGGGGCCCGCTTCTGCCTCTGCAGAGGGAGGCCCTTTGAAAGACTGACTGGCCTGGGTCTCGTGTGCCAAGCAGACAGCGTGGCAGAAGAAAGGTGGCCCTGATCAGTGCGCAAGGAAGTCAGGCGTGGGGACTGTAGGAAAGCCGTGAGCGAGGGGCTGGACATGTAGGGGTTATCCCGCCTGAGGGGGTGCTCCGTGTGTTTCTGGGTTTGATCCTTCCTGGGACAGAATGTCCAACCAAGTGACCCCTAAAATGGAAGCACCTCGAAAGATTTCCGAGTCCAGCACCTCTTCCTGCGGGTCCTGTGGGTGGGTTTTGAGAACCCCGCAAACACCTCAAAGTTCCATGTGAAGCTGTTGGATGTTATAGGTGCGTTTTTTTCTGGGGAGAGAGCCCCTAGCTTTCCTGAGATCCCCAGAGCGGTTTGTAATCCCTAAGCACCCGAAAGCCAGTGACGAGTCTGTCGTCTGCCTTTGGGCAGGACATCACTGGGCTGCATGTGTGCTCCGAGGAAAAGGAGTTTCCCCTCTTTGGGTAGTTGGATTCACGGGGGTCTTCTGTCCGCCCTCCCACTGCAGCCAAGCTGAGCGGGTCCAGGCTGCCCTTGGTGGGGGTGGGAGCACCAGCAGTGCGGCGTGCGGGCCGGCCGGGGTCAGCAGGCAGCACCCCCGGACCACGCTGCTGGGTTGGATCCGAGCGGCACGCCCCCTCATTTAGTCTGGGGTCCACCCGTGCTGCTCTGCCCTCAGGAGAAGCCCGCTGGCCAACTTGGGAGGGACTGCATGTGCCGTGCAGGACCCCTGGGAGTGTCTGGTTAGGATGAAAGAAAGGTGGGGCCCCGAGGGGGCAGTGCCCAGAAGGAGCTGAGGCAGTGAGCGTGGTGAGAAAGGAGACCAGGCGTGGCACCTAAGCTGACACCGGCTTCGTCCGTGGGCTTAGTACATGCAGGCACCACATAAACGTCAAATGTGTGAACGAGAAACGAGGAGGGTATAGTGCTCGACACGTGCGAAAGGGGGACCACGGAGCAGGAGAGGCCCCGACCCGTGGGGACCAGGCACTGAGGGCTGAGGGCCGGGCCTGGGCAGGACAAGCAGGAAGTGCAGGCTCCCTAGGCCCTGGGGTGGGCGTGGCCCTCGGGGGCAGCAGGCAAACTGGACCTGGCTTGGGCGGTTCCGGCAGCATCTCGCTCTGCTCTCTTTGCACATTTGCCCCAGTGTGATGCCTCCTGCTGGCCGGGTGGACAGCACGCCTGCCGTGCCTGACACGCCCTCTCCCTGCAGGCATGGGCAAGAAGGACGACCCCAAGCTGATGCAAGAGTGGTTCCGGCTGGTGCAGGAGAAGAACGCCATGGTGCGCTACGAGTCGGAGCTGATGATCTTGTGAGTGGCCTCAGGTTGGGGGCCTGGCCAAGGGGGGACGTGAGCTCAGTGCCTATCATGGCAGGAGGACAGCTCCTTCCTAACACCGGGGGTAAGGAGACAGGGTCCCCAAGTCACTGTTGCTTGTCCCCCTCCCTGTCCCTGCCTCCCCAGTGCCCGGGAGCTGGAACTGGAGGACAGGCAGAGCCGGCTGCAGCAGGAGCTCCGGGAGCGGATGGCTGTGGAAGGTAAGAGGGACGAGGGCGAGCTGCCCCCCGGAAGGCTGGGTGTGGGCTTGCGGCCTCCTGCCCTGCAGGCCTGACACCTTTACCGCTACCCAGACCACCTGAAGACGGAGGAGGAGCTGTCGGAGGAGAAGAAGATCCTGAACGAGATGCTGGAGGTGGTGGAGCAGAGGGACGCCCTGGTGGCCCTGCTGGAGGAGCAGCGGCTACGGGAGAAGGAGGAGGACCGGGACCTGGAGGCCGCCATGCTGTCCAAGGGCTTCAGCTTGAACTGGTCCTGAGCGCCTGCCGTGCACGCTGGCTGGTCCGTGGCCTCCGCCGACCTGGCTGGGCCCTCTAGACCTCCTGGGCCCGAGAGCCAAGGTGGCTGGCACCTCCTGGGCGCCGGCACTTGCGTCCACGCACCTCTTGAGCAGCGGCCAGGTGCCTGTGTGGCGGGAAGCCCCGGTGGAGGTGATCATCCGAGGCAGCTCTGCCTCCTTCAGGAGACGCGCCCGACTTCCCACCCCAGAGAGCAAAGGTCACGGGGGCAGAAGTACCTCGTGGGGAGAAGAAAGGCCTGCGTGGTCTCCGAGGACCCGCAGTGACCAGCGCCCCTTCGTGCGCGGCCACGGGCGACAAGGGCAGGAAGCGCTCCCCTCTGCCGAAACCACAGCCACCAGAGTGCGCCCCGCACGGAGGAGGCGCCTGTCCTCTTCACACACCCGAAGCACCAAAGACACGAAGGAGGCAGCCCGTGAGCTAAGCCCGGAGTGGGCCGCGGCCAGTCAGGGCGCCAGCAGCCCCACATCACAGGGAAGCTGAGGGGCCCTGTGTTCGAGTTCTTTATGCAAGTAAGGAGGACCCATGGGGGGCCTGCTGCCAGCCCCACACCACACACTGGACTCCACGGGGCCAAATGCCCCAGGCCTGTCCCTGACTGTGGCCTGAGGCCTGTGTATTGCTGCATTTTGCTTTTAATTCACAACCATTTTAACACTGGAAAATCCTGACTCTGGGCGACACGCCAGGCTCCGTGGACAAACAGCCGCGGTCGCTGTTCCAGGTGGGAGTCGCCCTCCTGGTGTTTTTCCTGCATTTGCACATCGAAATGAAGCTGACAATCCAGCAAGACACTCAGCCGCTGCAGACTCTTTTTGTCAATTATTTTTTTAATACTTGAAAAAAAAGACTTCCTTTTTATATCTTTATTAGAGACACTGATCACCTGGCACCGGGTGTGGGGGTAACAGGCGTCCCCAGCCGCGCCCAAGTGCTGGTCACGCCACCTGTTGATTAGCTACCCTTACGGCACCCCCGGCCCGTTGGGGGCTGTGCTCACAGCGCCTCTGTCTCCTCCACCTGGCACCCTGTCCTCACTCTGGCACCAAACTTGATGCCGACGCCGCCCACTGTCAGAGAGACACTTCAGCAATCCCGGCTGTGCAGAACCCACTTTCTTCGGTTTGGTGCCAGGGTTTTCGCCTCCTGCAGCACGTTTATTGAAGTAAGTCGGGGGTAGGCCCTCCTCCAGGCTGGCTGCCCCGTGCCTGGTGGGCCCTCCGACTGGGACTCCCTCAGAACAGCCTCAGATCCAGCCAGAGAGACGAGCAGGTGGGGCCGCAGCTGTCGGGGTTCAGGTGGGTCTCTCCAGCCCAGACCCCTCCGCTCGGGGGTCTTCGTGGGGAGACAAGGGGTGATTTCTGATGGCTCAGCCACTGCCTGAGGTAAACCTGGGGGGCGTCCTCCGGCCGACTCCGGTGCAGAGCAGCCAACGTTCAGAGGGCCAAGCCCGGCAGCTCGTCCAGACCACCTGAGAGCAGGCAGCTCGGGCGTCTGCGGACCTCGGACTTCCACGGGGAACCACACTGTGCCTCAACGTGGACATCCGTCCTTACCACAAAGGAGCGGAGCGCCTGCCTGCCTCACCCCTCAGTCACCCCAGAACCACCGCCTCCTCCTGTGGACGGCCAGGGGAGCTGCCGGCAGCCGCCACAGGTCCGCCTCCTGGACCTGCTCGCGGTGAGGCCAGGAGAGTCCCGTTTTTATTCTTTTCTTAAAAAGGGAGCGGAGGGTATTCTAGTATTCTAGGTTCCATCTTTAATCCCCAACCTTCCATCAAATTGGACCTGGGACAGGAACTTTGTCGCCCATGCGACCTTTTTCTGGACTCTCCACCTCTCAGAGGCTCAGAGCCTGGCCACGCCCCAGGAGAGCCTCCCCGTCCCTGATCCTGGACAGGGAAGCCGTGTACAGAGTGGCTGGAAGGGACGTGGCCAGAGTGACCCCCTCTAAGTGGCCCGATGCTGCAGGGCGTTAAGTGTCACTGCCCATGCTGCCGACCAGTACCGCTCCATTCCGGAGCGCACTCTGCTTCCTCCCGTGACCAGGATGGGGCTGAGGACTTTGCTGAGAAGCTTTACAAACCCACAAGCCTGTGCAAGGTTCCCCAGCACTCCACTCCCACATGACACTCTTTTTAAAGCTCCCGTTTTATAACCACTAGTTTGCAGTTTATTTAGTGTCCTGGCGACTTGCTGCACGGCGTGGTTTCCAGCTCGGGAAATGCGTGCAGCTCCAGGCAGGTCTTCCTCCTGAGAGGCAGGTCCCCTTGAAGGCCAGGAATGGGACAGACGTTTATCTGAAATGCCCATGGTCGAGTGAGCCCAGACACGGCCAGCACCAGGGGTGGCAGCAGGCACCGCCCCCGGGCCTGGGTCGCTGTGGTTGTGTGGGGGCCACGAGCCGTGCCAGGTTCTCACCCTGCTCCGGGGGCGTGTCGGGCCTTCACCCCAAGAGCCAGCTCCAGCTTCTTTGACCAGCAGTGACAGACGATTCTTCCAAAAGTTGATTTTCAGCAGGGCAGGAAGTAAAGAGAATTGAAAGAAAAAGATTTCTGAAGTGGCAAAGACCGAGCTACAAAGGGGAATGGGCCACTTTGTGCGCAATAAATGTTTTCAAAGAAATACAGACTGTATTATTTTTTTTTAAGAATTCCTTTTATTTTTAAAATTTATTTTTAGAGAGGGGAAGAGAGGGAGAAAAAGAGAGAAACATCAATGTGGTTGCTTCTCACACGCCCCCTGCTGGGGACCTGGCCCGTAACACAGGCCTGTGCCCTGACTGGGAATCGAACCAGTGACCCTTTGGTTCGCAGGCCGGCGCTCCGTGCGCTGAGCCACACCAGCCAGGGCCAGGGTGTGTTTCTTAAGCCATTGTGCCAGATTTGGCCACAAGCCAGGGTGCGTTTCCATGCCCTGCCCCCTTTCCCGGTAGGCGGTGCCCATGCCAGTCACTTCATTATGTCTGGTGCACACGTGGGTGTACGCAAGGCTGTTTACAGAAGGCAGCTTTGTTTTTGGTTTATGGTTATTTTAGTTCACCGTATTCTGGCTCAGCCATCCACTGTTACCACTTGAGAAAACGTCAGAAGCAACCCAACGTGGTGAGAAGGGGTTCTTCAAGAATGCAGCCCAACACAAAATTGTAAATTTATTTAAAACAGTATGAGATTTTTTTGTGATTACGTGTCTCAGTGTATTTACTGCGTGGCCCACGACAACTCTTCTTCCTCCAGTGTGGCCCAGAGATGCCAAAACGTTGGACACCCCTGAGAGAGCCCGCGAGCCCGAGCGGCCCTGTGTCCTGCAAGCCCACAGGCCAGCCTGGCTCTGGCCTGGGACGCAGCTGACCTGGGAGCTAGCCCTGTGGGGCCCACGGCCCCCCCGTCAGTGTCCCCAAGGATGCTTGGCGCCCGGGCCTTGGGGAGCCAACACCGCCAGTCTCTAGTGGACACATCCCTGAGAGGGAAGGGGGTCATCCCTGAAGCCCCCCACTCTTGGCCACAAAAACGCCCCCAGGCTGCTTTTCCTGTTGGAGGCATGGCGGCTCTCCCCTCCCCTGTTTTGCTGACCCCTCAGGAGTACAGGGCTCGTCCCAAAGGCACAACGCTTCCCTTGGGGGCAGCGACAAGAGAAACACAGCCACCGAGGGGTGGAGGCGAGCCTCGCCCGGGCTGGAGATCAGCCGGCTCCCCTGCCAGCTGTCCCAGAGGGAAGCAAAGGGCCGGTGATCGCCAAATGTGCTCGTCCTGGAAGCGAGGGCACTGGCCGGCATGAACCCACTGTGGAAGGAGAGATGGGCCGGGGCGCGGGCCCATGGGGAAGGCATTTGGAAGTGCTGCGCGGTTGGCCCGGTCGCCTCTCGTCCCTCCGACACCCCTGGGATCGGAACTGGACGCAGGCAGGGCCTGGCTGCAGAACACGGCCCCCCCCGCCACGGTCCCGTCATAGAAGTCAATGGAAGATGGTGAAGGGAGCGAATATGTCGTTTTATTTCACCCTCTGAGCTGGCCGGACTGGCCCATGGGAGGCGGCCCTCCCCTTCTCTGCCACTGCTCAGAAGCCCCCCCCCCTTCCGCCGCGCTCAGCAAGGAGCCTGTTGGACAGAGAGTCCCTGCAGGGCCGGTAGCATTTTGTGACAGCCCCACTCCCATGTCCCCAGCCCTAAGCTGGAGTTGGGCCTCTGTGGGCGGGCCACGTGTGCCGGCCACCTCTGCCTGAGAAGCCACAGTGCCAGGACAGACATGAGAGGGTGTCCTGTGACACACGTGTGCACGCACGTGCACATACACTCCCTCCACAGCCCTTCTGGACACTGGCTCAGCCTTGGGCCCGGGTGGGGCCCTCTGTGCTGGTGGCGCAGGGCCAGGCAGGATCCAAGGCAAGGGTCTTCCTGCCACCTTCGGCAGCCTGGCCCCGGAAGGCCACAGCCGGACCGACCGTCTCTAGGGTGGGCGCACGGCACGTCCCCCAGGCCCAGGAGAAGGGGCCTCCGGAGTGACTCACTCACACGGTGCCCATGGTACAACAGTGGGGTCACTGGTGTATGTCCACACGGGAGAGGACAGCAGGAGTGTGACGTGGGACTCATCCCTGCCTCTCGCGACTGCAGGCATGGCGTTGGGCATGTTTCTTAATGGGTCAGCACCTCCCTCCCTCCCTCTCGCCTGGGGCTGGAGCCGAGGGACGGGTCGGAGGCGAGCCATGCATTAAGGGTTTCTGATTCTCCAATCAGGGCCAGTGTCGGTGCAAAGACACCGTTCATGGCAGAACGTTCCCCTTGAGGAAACGTAAGAAAGCCCGTTGGGCTGCGGTAGAGGGAGCTCCCAGCACGGCCAGAGCCGGCTCCCAACTGCCCAAGGTCATCTTGGGTCCTGGGCATTCATTGTTAATGATTTGAAATGCTGGGTCGAATCTTGTCTCAGGAACGAACTTACTGGCAGAGGTTGCTGTAGATGGGCAGTGTTCCCAGGACAACGCGCGAGCAGCTGCTGGCTGCGTGCCTGGGGCTGGACAGCAACGGGGCTGCTGGACACGGACGGCGCTCTCAGCCCAAGGGCACGCCCCTGGCTTTTCCCTGCTGCCCCCCTCAGCCCAGAGGAGGAGCCCTGGCGGGCGGCCCCAGGGTGTCTCTCCAAAGGAGCCACCTATTTCCTGGAAGATGGGCCAGCAGCCCTGGGGCCCCGCCACATTCTCCTGGGGGGATATTTGGAAGGAGGTTGGAGAAAGGACCGTGTTTCGAATTTCAGGCAGAGGGAAATGTCCCTTCCTGCCAGCGTGGGGGTAGTCACACAGAAATTGGGAAGGGCGCTGCCACGTCTGCTCGTGACTTTGAGTCATTTAAGCCAAGGAATGAGGCACACACGTCGAAAGTGCCTTTCTTCAGCCCTGGCTAGTATGACTTAGTAGACTGAGCCCCGGCCTGTGAACCAGAGGGTTGCTGGTTCGATTCCCAGTCAGGGTGCATGCCTGGGTTGCAGGCCAGGTCCCCAGTAGGGGGCGCTTGAGAGGCAACCACACATTGATGTTTCTCTCTCTCTTTCTCCCTCCCTTCCCCTCTCTCTAAAAAAAATAAAACCCTTTTTAAAAAATAAAATTAAAATTTAAAAAAAAATTTTTTTTAAAGAAAGTGCTTTTCTTCAGCAGTGTGGGGCAGGGTGCACCCCATGCCCCCTCCCCCTGTTCGCATCCAGGTGGCCAACACCCAATAGAAAGTCAGTCATTTTTTTCTGTGCAGAAGACAGTCATTTGTTCCCTCAACAAGCAGCCTCACTCCCTCAGCAGTGCTGGGATATGCCTTCCCTCCTGGGCCAGCACCAGGGCCACCTGCCCACCGGGCCAGGGACAGGCCCACCCGGAGGCTCTGCAGGGCGTGTTCCCAGCGGTGACCGAGCCCTTCTCCCGATGGCGACCTCCTCTGTGGGTGTGCTGGGCCCTGAGAGCACTCCTCCTCTCCTTCCCCCGCCGCCGGTGGAGGTGCTGCGGGTTCCGCTCCAGACCATGTGTGAGGCCAGAATCGCCACGAAGCGGCTGTAATCTCTTTGCTGGCCTTGCCTTCGGTTTGTGAAAAGCGCTACACCCGTGGGGCACAATAAAGCAAGATAAGGGCGTCTCTGTCCTGGCGGGAATGGGCAGGCAGAACATCGCCGTCTTCCCCAAGCTTCCTGCCCAGGCCGGGGGAGAGCCCCACGGCACCAGCACGTCGCCCACTTGCTTTAAGCGCCAAGCTCTTCACCGTCTCGAACGCGGCCTGGTGGGACCAGAAGTACCCGCCCCCAAGGCCCCAAGGAGCAGATGCTATCAGGTGCCACTGAGCAGGGTGCAGCCCACCAGAGCTTGGGTGATGGGAGCGGGGGGCCTGTTGGCCTCCGGCTGCGGCAGCCTGGCCGCCCCCCGCAACCACGCCTGCCGGATGAACTTTCTGCCGCCATCAGGTTCAGCAGAGGGAGGCTGGCGGAGAACTTCATGCTTAAAGCCAGTGAGGCACTGGGACAATGTCTGCCCCCAGGGCCTCCTTACCCCAAACGCCACACCATCCTCCTCCAGAGAGGAGTGCTCCAAGGACCCTCCAGGGGTGCCAACTACTCTGGGACAGGCCAGGACCTCCCACGGGACCTGGGAGAAGCTGCTGGCCCTGCCCCCGGACCCGGCGGCTGAGAAACGCTCAGGCCTCAGGCAGACAGGCGTGGCTGGGTCTCCAGGTACCTTAGAACCCCCTGAGACCGAGAGGGCCAAACGGTGCGCTCAGCCAGGGCGGGGGCGCTGGCACCACCATGGAGCAGTTGGGCTGGCCTTTGCCCCGGGGTCAGGATCTGCAGCTCCTCCCGGCACCCTGCAGCGGTGCTTTGGTCCCACAGGATTTGGGTGAGTCCGCCATTTCAAACAGTTCCCTTTCTCTTCCTCCAAGCCCAGGGCTATCTGCTCAACCCCTCTCCTTTGTCCACCCCTCTCAAGTCGGCCCCAAGCCGCGGGCCTTCTCTCCCGCCTCCACCCAGGAGGAAGTTCCTCATCGGAGGCCACTGGCCTCATTCAGTGAGCCAGGGACCAGGACTCCGATCTGGCACCTGGCCCAGCTTGGCCACCACCTGGCTGGCGGATCCTTGAGGTGGGAAAATAAAGCCCACGTCCTGCCCCGCGACGCTGTTTGTGGGGCTGACAGGAGGCCAGAGACATCGTGGGCGCTGAGTCTGTGAGCACCGGGCCTGCCTGGGGCCAGAGTCACAGGCCAGCAGTGGCGCCACCCACGCCGTCCTTCCCCAGGAGTGAATTGGGCCCCTGACCACAAGCAGATGAACCCACGTCCCCAGCGCCTGTGACAGGAACTAGCAGCAGCTGCCAGAGCTGGGTTTCCGGGAAATCAGCGACATGGCGTTTGTCCGAAAGAAAGAAACCCCGGGGTCGGCTGGGACGCAGGGACATCCAGCTTTGGAATGAAGAGCCAGACGCTTCGTGTGGCTGAGGCAGGGTCTCCAGCCCTCGTGGTTCACGCCCAGACCTGAGCCCTCCACAGCTGCCAGGCCAGCCCTGGGGGCACCGGGCCACTGAGTCCCACAGGGTCGCAAGCGCCCTCCATCCGAGCACACCCATCCATCCCTCCCTCCAATGAACCACCTGTCCTGGGACCCGCCAGCCCCCGCAGCCCCCACTTGGTGTGCCGTGACTCAGCCAGCTCCACAGAGCCTCTTCCGGAAGGGCAGGGATGACGCAGGCAGGCATGGGAGCCTCACGACCTGGGGGCCCCCCAACTCTTCGGCAGAGCCCACCTTCCTCACCCAGGATGTCCACGTCCGCCTCTCTCCTTGGAGCCCATTCTGAGCAGAACTGGCCTCCGGGAGGGAGGAACCCTGCGTGTGTGGGGGAGGTGGGGGTTTCCTCGCCCTCTGGTCTGGGAGCCACTCTGTTCCAATGCTGTGGGGGAAGGAAACCGCACCAGCGACGTTGGTTCTTGGCCCCGAGAGAAAGGTCCAAGGGGAGCAGCTGTGAAAGGTGACACTGGAAATTTCAGGTTGGTGTTTTGGCGGGGGCTGGCGCCGGAGTCACGGCCGGGCCGGGCCGCAGCCTGCCTCTCCCAGCTGCCCTGGGGCTCGGCTCCAGCTCCGCCCGCTCCCTTGCTCAAGGCAGCTCAGCAGCGGCCCAGCTCCCAGATGGGGCCGTCGCTGCCCTCCCCCGCCCGGAGGACTTGTTCCCTTGCCTCCTCTCTAGACCCGTCTGCCTCCCAAGCCCATCTGTTCTGTTCATCCAGGCCCGCAGCCACCTGGAGGTACCGTGCAAACAGCACCGAGTGCAGGAAACGTCAGCCGATAGCTGCATAGTAAGTGCAAAACAATGGAATACTTACTTTTTTGCAGGACTTTATACAAATGAATGACTAATAACACACCTGTCACTGTGGTTGCCTCTGAGGAAGAAGGGACAGGGAAAGGGAAGGAGGGTGGACAAATAAACTGATGACGATGCCTTGCTAAGAATGGGGCACGATTTATCCAGTCCACTGCACTTGAAATTTTTTCCAAAAAGAAGAATGAAAAGGAACCATAATTTTTTTCACTCTAAAGCATAAATAAACGATTTTTAAACAAGCTTACAGCTTGTGGCCAGTAGCTCAATGGATTGGGCGTTGTCTCATACACCGAAAGGTTGTGGGTTTGATCCCTGGTCGGGACGCACAGAAGGCAACCGATCAGTGTTTCTCCGTTACATCAATATTTCCCTCTCCCCTTTCCTTTCCTGCTAAAAGCAATAATAAAACATCCTGGGGTGAGGATTAAAAAAATAATAAAAATAAAATGGAACAAGCTTACCTAGTGACTATGGGCTCAGGGGGAGATCTCTCAGCCTCACTCAAAGTTCGGGCTGCGCCAGGGTCAGGGAAGCCGTGAGGAGCCAGGAAGTTCCTGGCCACGTCTGCCTCTCCCCACCTGTGATGCAGCAGCTGTTCTTGGTGCATCTTCCCAAACCAACGTTCAGCCCTGAGTGGTCCCGACACCAGGACACCTTAGGCACCTCGATCCGCCAGGCCAGCCTTGAACAGGGACTGAGAATGGGGCAGCTCCAGGGGCGCCCTGCGGACAGAGTTGGGGGCCACACACAGAGCCGTGCAGGTGTCTGAAGCTGGGGGTTCAGTTTCCCTGCAGGCCTGGGTCTGAGCCTAGAAAGGCCAGGTCATTACAGGGATTCGGGGGAGCCCGACACTGCTCCCGAAAAGTCAGCGGGCACGTAGGCCTGAGGCAGGCTAGGAGGGGAACGTTCAGGGACCCAGTCCTGAGGAGACAGAAAAGATGTGAGTTTTGCTAAAAGAGGACAAGCTTTGCCCTTGAGGTCGGGGCAGCAGGAGATAAGGGCCAGGTGAGGAGAGGCCACCTGGGAGGGAGCACAGGCAGGGACCTAGGAACAGGCGACACGGTGGAAGGCTCACCAGAGCTGCCATAAGAAAGGACAGAGACCCGCTGGCTTAAAGGGCAGAAAGAAGTCCCAGACCGGAGGTGGCGTCGTCCGGGTGGCTTTCTCCTGAGGCCCCCCTCCCTGGCACTCTGCCTCCTCTCCGCGTCCTCAGGCAGCCAGTGCTCTGCCTGCATCTGTGTCCTGGTCTATTTCCATAAGGACAGCAGTGGACTGGATTAGAGCCCCACCCTAATGACCTCATTTAACCTTAAAGGCCCTGCTCTAAAAAAAGTCATAGTCTGGGTGACTGGGGGTTAGAGCTTTAACACATGAATTTTGGGGGAGACACAATTCAGCCTGCAACAGTGGACTTTACAATCTTTTAGAAATGAGGCTCCTTAAAGATGTTTTTGAAAATGCCAGACTGTTTCTGTCACAGTAAAGGGAACTTAGGCTGGGGGGCAGGGTCTCACAGGAGCACAGGGTGGCCCTGACCAGCAGAGTGGAGACCTCAGGGAAAAGTGAAACTGCCGTAGCCTGATTACTCAGCCAGCCGCTCCCTCTAAGTGAAAACCGCGTGGGGTATGCCATTCTGTTTTCATTGCCAAGAACATTATTCTCTCTTGTTTATTTATGTATTTACCACATTTTAAATGATCACTTTTACAGTTAATAAAATTCGCCCTTTTCTGTGAGAGTTCTTACAGGGTTTTTTAAAAGTTAGTTAGTTTGTTTGTTTGTTTATTTATTTATAGAGAGAGGGGGAGAGAGGGAGAGAAACAACAATGTGTGGTTGCCTCTCCTGCGTCCCCCTACCAGGGACCCGGCCCGTGACCCAGGCAGTTGCCCTGACTGGGAATCGAACCAGCAACCCTTTGGTTCACAGGCCGCCACTCAGTCCACTGAGCCACACTAGCCAGTGTGACTTTTTCTTTTTTTTAATCCTCACCCAAGGACGTGTTTATTGATTTTAGAGAGTGAGAGAGATACATGGGTCGCCTGTTGTATGCACCCTCACTGGGGATTTGCACCCTCAACCTTTTGGTGCATGGGACGATGCTCCAACCGAGACACACAGACCAGGGTAAGTTCTTATACTTTTGACAAAAGTACACAGTTGTGTAACCACCAGCACCACTGGGACATGGACAAATCCCCGCCCCCCCGCCCAGGATTCCCTTGTGTCCCCCATAGTTGCTCCCCCTTCAAATCTGTGGCAGCCACCCATCTGTTTTCTGACCCTACGCCACAGTGAGAAGCAGCCTTCTCTCTTAATTCACGAACAACGCTGACAGATTTTAAAGCCCAAAGGCTAAGAGAAGCAGCAGATCAGAGCCTGGGCGGGGCGGGAGTTGGACTTGCGAGAAGCTACCCTGACTGCAAGAAGCTCTCGCGGGACTTGCAAAAGCTAGTTAGGAGGGCACAGAATTAGGGGCCCAGTAGTATAAGCCCCGCCCTGCCTAACAGGGTCAGCGGTGCCACAGTTTAGGACAAAACCCCAACCTGCTCACCCAGGCTCTGCACTCTCCATCCCTCGCACGTGATGCTCCAGCTACACGCCCCTTCCCGCCTTGGGACACTTGCGGTAGACGTGCCTTGCGTCCAGAATGCCCTTCCCCTGTTCCCAGGTCTGGCCCCTCTGACCCTAGCCATTGGTTCAGAGACCCCCCTTCTCGGATGCCCCCATCTCGGCCGCCAGGCACCTGCCCCACCTGGCCTTCTTGTCCACACGCTCGTTCCGTTGGTGGAGCGCCCTGGGCCCCAGGTATGGGTTTCGTCACAAGGCAGGAGCATGAGGAAAGCAAGTGTGTGTCCTCCTCGCAGAGTCCTTCCCAGAGAGGGGAGACCGTCCAGCACAAGCGAGCAACCGCAGCACGCTTCCGACCGCGCGGCGTCGCGCGGAAAAAGGGCGGGCCCCCGGCAGCCCTGGGCTGCGGGCCAAGCGGGGTGAACAGGGGCAGCGGGCGGAGGGGCGCCTCCGGACGGCGCAGAGGCGCAGGACTCGCTGGATCAGCGAAAAGCCTGGGAGGCCGTTATCTGACCTTCTGCAAAGGGAGAAAACCACGGGGAGCTGAGGTGGCAGTGAGGGGCCCGGTCGTGGTGCGCAGGGTGAGCCCCGGGGAGACGGGGCAGCTCGGGCGAAGGAGCTGCTGGTGAGAAGGGGCAGCTTCCAGTGAAGTCGACGCCCCCTAACCTTAGACTCAGCAGCTCCACTCCTCAGCGTCACACTCAAGAGGGGCGAACACGTGCCCACGAAAAGATTCGCCGGACAGCGTGCGAGGCAGCGTCGTTGCCACCCGGCGTCCTTGGGGCCGCGCGGGTGGCAGAGCGGCTGAATGGAGCCACGGCGTGTACGGGGCCGGGTTTGTCCCGGGGACTCCGAGGCCAGGAACGACGGCCCCGACGTCCAGAGTCCCGTTTAGGAACGCAGGCAAGCGAGCCCTCCACAGCTCGACCTGGCCCGGAGTGGTGGGCAGTGGCGCGGGGAGCAGGAGAGCAGAGTGGGGGGCGCAGCAGGGAAAGGCTTCCAGCCACGGGCATTGGTTGCAAGTTTAGCTCGGGGCGAACGGGCCGTGGCAGCCCACGCGCAGCCTCTTGGGGGGCGCGATGTGGCCCGGCTGGTCCACGCACAACACTAGCTGCACATTTAGGGGGTCGTGCCATACTAAAGGGACGAGAGCGTGCATGCCAGCTTGGTGACTAACCGCGCAGATGGGCCACTGCTGCCCAGTGAGGGGCGTCTGTCTTGGGCGAGCACGACGCTCCACCGACCCTCGGTTCCCCTCACTGCCCCGCAGGACAAAGTGCGACCCAGCCAAGCAGCTGGTCATTTGTTTTCTGACCTCGGGCATCCCAGGGAGTGCTGTGCCCCTCACGCTGTGAGCCCCAAGAGAGAAGACACTTGCCAAGAGTGCTCCTGCGCTCAAATTTAACAAAACAAAC